>JABCKS010024897.1:0-58784 GCA_018851325.1 Termitomyces sp. DKA19 | reverse complement strand
GTCTTGCTCCTTTATAACACTGTAGTTTTTACACTAGGACATTCAAAATCAAACCATTGACTTTATGTAAAGCCTATATTAACTATAAGAAAAGTTTAAAAAAAAGAAAAAGACATACAGAAGAATATAGAATTAGTTAATATTAAAATCTGCCATACTATGCATTGCTACTGCCTTCTTGACTAATAAGTATGCCTGGCTAAGAAAAACTATATAGTCCAAATAATAAATACATATAGAATATATACTAGTTTATATACAAATAACAAGGTATAAAAAGAGAAGAGATTTGAAAGGAGGAGGCAAGCAAACTATGTACTATAGCTTGGAAATTCCTAGAAAGCAGGTTTCTTAGGCTTACAAGTATCTAGAGTGTTTTGAGTTGAAGTTAATAATCTTATTAGAGCCCTTTTAATAAAGCAAGACTATCTCAATCTAGCAAAAAAAATCATTTAAAATCATTTTAAAATTATATATTATTGTCACATCCTAAGTGAGCTTGTGTGTAACTAAGCCTCCAAACTTCTGTGGAAACAAAGTTTGATCCGTTGATCCGATCAATTGACGGCATCAAAACTTACATTTCGCATCACTGTGTCGTAACGTCCGAGGCAGCACATCACGGATCAATAGTCATCATGTCATGTAGAGGTCGTTATATCGTCGTACCCAACAGCCCCCTTCCTGCCAAAACCCAGAACTCAAACTCGCTCTGTAAGAATAGGGTTTGGTGAGGTGGCTCATTCGACTGTCGTTCCTTCTTGCAACGAGGTTCTCTAGTCTTGTCTTTGCTTACCATGTCTCATCTCTCGCCTGCAAGTCTTTTGGTATGGACGATTCTTTCATCGTTAGTGAGTCTCCGATCTCTCATCGAGCATGTCCGATATCTGATGAAGAGCTCCTGTAGGTGGGGACATTCCTCATCTACCATCTGTGGTCATTTGACAGGTTCAAGTGCCTCAGGTAAGTGGAAGTGCGGTCAGTGTAGGTCCCTTTAGCAATTTCCTTTCGTAGATGGAATAAACCTGCTGGGACGTTCAAGCGAATTATGACGGTGTGCAACGCCTACGATATTGATAATGGACAACCATCGATTTTATTCTCCCTAGTACTCGTATCTTCTGACTGTACCGTTGATCACGACGTACGCTATGGGTTTTGCGGCCATCAAGTATCATGAGGGCTTCGTTGCCGTTCCCTTCTACGGAAGTGAGTCAATCTCCAATACGCAATGGATGGCGTATCTCATCCATCGCACCTAGTTATTCCCAAACCTTTAGAATTGTGGAATCCCTTCACTCAAAGTTTCAATCTTCCCCTAATTCTGTGTCTCTCCGTCGGATGGAGTCTAGAAATCTAGGTATACACTCTCTTTTAGCGGACAGACATCGTTGACGCGAATGTGGCAGGGTCACTCATTTGGAAAATGCGAATACGATATCTCTGGATCGCCTTAGTTACCGACATATGTCATCCCACTTCTACATGCAGAGCTATGCTTTTGGATGTTCCTCGTCAACTCAGGCACTGCTCAACAAGATTGGTTCCATAGCCTCTACTTCCCGTCACTTACATGCCACTTATAACTGTCCTCACGCATTCTGACCCGCTCAAGGTCAGTTAGAGAGTCATGTCCGTAGATATCCTATTGGTGAAGATACATATGTCGTGCAGTCCGAAGCATATACGCTTTTGGCGGGAAGTCTGGGTAGTATCTCATTGACACTCTGGTTTATCCCTATATTGTGAGTTCATGATTCTCGATAAAGATCGCAACTAACCAACACTTTGCATCGAATTTAATCAATTATTCCCAAGCTTTCTCCGTAACCTGGTATATTATATTTTTGACTATGACTTTTGACGTCATCAGATTGAGCTGATATTGACACCTGCAGCGAAGTGAAGGGCTCGACATGAATACGGTTGTGCGCCTGACTAAGTCCTTTGAATCGAACGTATGTTGTTCGTGGGTAAAGTCATGGACATCCAAGGTTGAATGATTATCTCATGGTAGATAATTCGTGTTTTCTTCCGTTTCATATTCACCATTCCCCTGTTGATTCTTAGTGTCGATGGTATATGGCCACATCATTACATTAACGGAAACATGCTTTGGACAGGTGAACTTATCAGTACCCAGTTATCGTTGAGACGACTCTAATTCTCATGTAACATGTAGACTTCCTTGCAATGACAGCAGGATTTGGCTGCTCGATTTCTTCAGCAATTAATCTTGTGGTACGTCCTCCTGAGCCCTGCGATGAAAATCGATTTGCTTACAATCCACATGATTAAGATCTTTTTTCCCCGGTCCATAGAAGGTGAGATTGCATGCCGTGATGAGCGCAGACATGATAAATCCAGCCAAACTGGTGCGTACGAAACCGATTCGCGGCATCCGGTCCACACTTTCAATTCTGAAACTTCAGTGGTCGACTCGAAGTCGTTCATCCTTACCTCCCCGCCCAGACAGAATGTCCAGCTTGACGTGGATATCATGTCCGACAAGTACCCCTCGTCAATCAATAAGTCTCGTCGGTCAGAGTCGATGAACGAGTACTGGACGGATGAGGAGCAGGATATTCTTGAGGGCTTGCCGCCGTTGAGACCGAAGAGAAAGAATAGTGATGATATTGATTTATGCAGCATTGATCAGTCCAGAGGGGGAACTGTGGCGAAGTTCAGGGCACGTACTCCAAACGTGAACCAGATGGTACAGAACTTCACATCACCAATTGGTATGTCTCGTTGCCCTCATTCTCACTTCTAGACTAACTCCTTGTCCCTGTAAACCTCACATACAGCTACCAGAAATTAGAAGATACATGACTGATTCTAAGTAAATACTGATTATCCAAATGTGTTAGAAACCAGAACCTAAGACCTAGGAGCAACTTACAAGTATGTTCCCTCACTCCGGTATAAGAAACTGTATTAACTGTACCTAAGAGCAACTCATAAATATATTCTATCGGTACAGTCAGCTTGTAAGTAAGTTCGTAGTTGTTGTAGTCACTCACCCCTCAGTGCGGTATAAGAAACTGAGGGGTTCATCTATGGTAGTGACGAATATATATATGTATAGTAACAATGAGGGGAACTAGAGAAAGGAATGGGGACAATGGACGCAGTGGCTAGGCCACTCGCCTGGCCCTGTGCCATAAGCGGCTGGTGTGATATCTGTAAAATGTCAAAATGCTAACAAAATGAGCCGTTACTCTGTCTTCGCCATTGCACTTGAACATCCTTTCGATGATTCACGAAGTTGGCCTTATCGTATCCATATAAAAACTTTGTACCCGCTTCACTCGTCCCCCCGTGTATACGCCTTCCAAGTGCAAACAGCTATTGCTCATTCTTGGGGGTATCTTCCGATTTACCATATCTTATCAGATGGTGATAAATGCAATGTTGTGACCAACTTGAAAACAGGAAATATTGAATAATGCAAACGTACAATAATTCAAGGATTCGCCCTTCAGTAAACATCATCACCCCTATAACAATATTATCCTACTACTTTGGGCCATGTTATTGATTCGGTGCAAGGTGAGGCATTGAGCACAGGCTGGACTTATTATTGAGCCTTAGTGGCCGCTTCATCTTATATAGCATTTCCACGACGACGGTTCAGTCAAGGAGATATGTCTTGAGGGAAATTCATGTCCTTACATTCATCCACCTCACCCTCAATGGGAAAAATTGATTCCTTATGTGAGAGGAGCCAGATAGTTTGGTGGAAGATCGACTCACAACTGTCCGCAGAGTTCTGATGGCGATAGGGTTGCCTACAAGACTGCATTCAGAAAATCCTATCGGAAAATGATAAGGTATGGCTCATATGGGAGCTCTGTAAAGAGACATGACAGACTCTTATTAGATACACCGAGCATGCCGTTCGGCTCCAAATAGAGCTCAACGCGGCGAAGGGCGACCTATCCCGCTGGAAGCGAACCCAATCCTCTGAAATTTATGCTCACACAGGACCCGCAACCCGACAACTTCTTAATACACAGCGTAAAAACTATGCCCAAACCGTATTTGACCTCGAGAAACAGCTGTCACGCGCACTAAGCGTCCTCTCGGAACTTTCCTGTGGGCACAAATTCGGCGTACTTGGATCAGGGGAACTGGACAGCGATGAATTCAAACCATATATATATGAGCTGAACCAATGGATCGAGTCGTTAGGTCCCTTAATCCCGCAGCCCCTCCCTCCGGGTACCGAGGACCCATCCAGATGGACGTGGTGTCAAGTCGAGGCATCAGTCGTCGTTCTTCATGACCTCTGCGAGAAACTGGCAGAACTTTCGCTGATGAAGCGTCTAACTAACATCAAACCTGAGAGAGATGATAGCAAGGTATTACAACCAGCTGGAATGGAGGGAAAGGAGGAACAGACAGCACATGATGCGAGAGTCAAGATATTGAGGCTTCGACAGCGGATTGCACAAGACGGACAGGATTTAGTTCAGCTGCAGGCCAAGCTTAAGGATCTTGAAGAAATCCGATCTCAGGTCAGCAAGCCCTCCGTCCTTTCCATAATACGCGACATATTATTCTTTTAACAGATGCAAAAGAGATTGGAAACATACTCCCAATGGGCTGAAGAAGACGTCGCTAAAATCCGAGCCCTTTCAGAACGCATCGAGCTTCTTCAGATGCTCCCCAATCCAGCTGTTCAGCCTCCAGATAATGTGCTCAAGGCAGCATTAGAGTTTGTGGATGAAGAATCCAAGAAGATAGCTGCTGTATTTTTTGAAACGGTTGTCACATTATGTCTGCAAAACAACGATATCCTTTTGAAGGAGCTTGATGTCAAGCTATTGCAATCAATAAAACAGCTCACACACGCAATCTATGCATATGGTAAAGATATGGAAGCAAACAATGGCAGGGAGATTAGGACGACCGGCAGGAGATAGTCCATTTTTCTGTATGTTTTACAAGAATTTGTATCTCACCGTCACGAATATCTGATTGGAGTGATCAAAAGCTTTGACGATGTACCAGCTCACAATATCGTAATACTAGCATGTACGAAAGAACCTGAAACTAACAAGAGAATACGATATAAGGCAAAAACGAGTCAGAAGACGTGAACATTGGTCCAGAATCCCGATCCATGAAGACTTCAAAGTAATCAATGCCAGACTCAGAGTCCATATATGGAACAAGGATCAGTAGCCCCAACTGTTACGTTCGGAAAGCATAGAAAGCACAGGCACGATCCGAGCACCTTCCCAAGCGATAACAGGAGAACGTAGCACCTGCGCGGGGAGTGGACTAAGTGGAAGACGTGTACTCCAGGCCATCAGATATGGCTCCGTCAAAGCGATGAGTGTAGACGGAGAGATCGGTTGGACTGGTCTAGAAACAACCTGAGGTAGCACGGGCTGGATTTCTGTCACTGACTGTGTGGAGTCGTTTTTGCTTAGCGTGTCCTCATCTTGCACCTTATGTTAACAGAGATCATCGAGCTAATCCATCAATTTCAGATGAGGAGCGAACCTTGAGGACAGAATGAGGCGACTCGGCATGCTCTCGTTCTAGTTTCTCCGCCAAAGTCAGAGAATGAGCGAGAAACTCTATAGATCAAGTATAAATGAGTATACGAGCGAGCAACAGGGTCATAAGATTTTTCTGGCACTTCAAAAAAACTTTAAAGGATCATGCACCTTTCGAACCTGAAATCATGCTCTCTAGGACCTCGCTGCTGCGAGCAGAGTACGGCAGAGGAACAGGTGTGGCGATTGGAATCGGAGAATCCAGCGAAGATGCAGTCCGTTCATTTGTATCAGCGTCTTCAACGAGGTCATTGAGGAAGCTTGAGCAACACTGAGCAAGAAACTTCATGTTTTCTCCATCTTCGTCCGGTCGAGCGGTGAAAGACGACGTCGCGTCTATATTCTGAGAATCGTAACGGCCGGCAAGCCAAGAGACCCGAGCATGAGCGTGTGGCGCTATCCCAAAGTCGAATTCGAAGAGATCCTTGGTTTGATCGTCAAAAATCCCTGAGTCCTCTATTGAATACATGTGGAGAAAGGCGCGTTTTGTGGTGTAGCGTTTTCCGCTATGGAGATAGCTGATAATACCAGAGCCTTGTCCGCTCTGAGTAACGGGTCACAGTATAGTAACGATGTTTGTTCAAACGGGACAGAGGTAGTCCAACTTGTTTGTCGAGTGTAATTCCGACCGACGTGTTCCATTTTAGGCAAAACGTTGCATGTGGTCAACATGCACAAACTATCAGAAGCTCGCAGAACTCAGGCTGCTCGACCGAGCAAACAACATCAGCTTCAGCGAACTGGAAGATGTCATTGACTATGATTCCATTTAGGAGATATTCATTACTATCTGTAATACTTCAAGTCCATTTGAGATAGTACAGCTGTGAGTGCCAAGCCGAATAGAATGATTGGTGCTGGTATAAGTGGTACAAGTATTGACGCATGTATCCATCTATACGAGAATATCCCATTATTGTTCGATAGGGTATAAAGATTTCCTGGTGCTGTCCAAATTGACCTGGCCGGCCTATCAGGGTGGGGAACCGAAGGGGGCAGAATAGATTGCCATTGCATTCACTGAAGTCGGCGTGTCCGGACCTTGAGACCTTCTCCCAAGGGCCTTAATTTGGTATTCTTTGCATAGTCAGGGAAGCCCTGCGTGAAGAGAAAATGGACAGTCCAGATTTGCGGCTAAGAAAATCAAGTCATTTACTAGTAGTCACGATTGCCAAGGAGGTAGGAGTACGTACATCGATT
The DNA here is from genome assembly GCA_018851325.1 of Termitomyces sp. DKA19. Taxonomy (NCBI): domain Eukaryota; kingdom Fungi; phylum Basidiomycota; class Agaricomycetes; order Agaricales; family Lyophyllaceae; genus Termitomyces; species Termitomyces sp. DKA19. The sequence continues at coordinate 52,014 of JABCKS010024897.1, read as the reverse complement.
TCTCCGACCAAGCCTTCATAGCTTATTGGATAGGCTCTCGAAACCAACCTGACACGATACGTCGGGGGATGTTCTACGTGAGTCGCGTATACATGGTAGCGGAAAAGATCACTGAGTGGGACTCTTGATACCAATCGAAGCGTTGTGGGCACGGGTGCCAGAAGCCTACGAAAGTCCCACAGAGAGACGACAACACCAGGAGGAGGAGGCTTCCAAATAGTGACGGTCACGGTACGACCACTAGGAGTAATTTCGGTCCTTGGTGGTGCAGCTGGGGGTTCAGGGACAGGTACAGTTTGAGTAGTATAAGTGTGGCCACTATTCAAGTTCTGGGGAATCTCGTATGCAGTATCATGTACCCAAGCATGTTGTACACCCCACTCAGTCCATGCATAAGCACGAGGTACATGAGAGCTAACCGTGTGTCGATAGACTTCGTTGAGGTATTTGAGCTTGATGAAGAGAGAAAACCTGGCACTAGGCCACTCTCGTGCAAGGACGCAGTCAACAATGATGGAAGGATCACTCTTGTAAATGTCAGGATCCGCACTATCAAGAGGACGGCAATCTAGAAGCGTGCAGACAGTACCATGAGCAAGAGGAGGGAGTTCTAGAGTTGCTGTCTTGACAAGTTTACTATCCTGCCTAATAATCCATATATCCAGGCAGAAACCTTCTGGGTTCGAGGTCAAGAAACATGGGTCATTTCCTCCTAGAAATGTGAAAGAGGACAAGCAGCGAGGATGAGTAGAAAAACCCTGTACAACGTGCAAGTTCGGTCGGAACGAAAAGAAGATTCAAGATGTACTCACAGTGAGCAATCGGCGGTCACACAAGCTGATAATACTCAAAAAGATCGGATTATCTCTGTGAGGGTGATAAGCCAAGACGGCCGCAAACTGCATGTTACCTGTGATCCTGACGGCGCTTTGATCAACAGGCGCACTCCATTGAGCCAGCTCATTTAGCTCAATGACATCTCTTCTTTCTTTCCGCAAATTGCGGAATTCCAAGGAAAGAGCTAACTGACCCGAGGAGCGTTGTCTTAGCGTCGGATAACAATGTATAAATACAAGACTCGAAGTATTTGAAGAGAAAGTATGAGGGACGTACCTCACTCTGGCCAAAAGAAATAGATTATCATGCGCTTCCAGAAAGTGAAAGGCCACAACAGAACCCATGGAGGTCTCTGGCCTGATATCTATCATAGGCAGGGGATCCACAATCATCTGGTGAATCGGGTATGGACAGATTACGAGATACATGATCGGTGTTCTCAGAGGCCTTCCTTCTCTATCCTGCGTCATAGTCACAAGGGCCAGCCAGTAGTTTTTAGTCATTTGGAAGATTGGTTTAAACTCCGTTTGTAGATATATAGGAATGGCTGAAACGTATTTCGGAGGATCGACAATCGGAGGATTGTTGTGAAACTCCATGGTATCGAGGGAGTGGGATGGAATTTAATTCCACGCCTCAACGACGTATTTAAGCAGAGAAAGAGTCATGTCCGATGCTCAGTTCAGGCACAGGAATGTTCGATAACATTGTGTCGAGGAGACAATAGGGTCGGACATTGAAGATCAAACAGAGCACAGTAAGTCAATCTTAAGATAATGACCTGTCCGTATCCAATCAACCACACATGCTATGTCTTGACATCTTTTCGTCAGTGAAGTTTAACACTCTCACAAATCTGGTGTCGTACCTGTGCCAAATTTGATCAATTGGATGAGGCAAGAGCTGCGAAGACAGAAAACTGCTAGTAAAAATTCTAGCTAAGCCTGCGCCGCATGTTCATCACGTTGCAGCAACAAAAAAATGCGGTGTCAGCCACACGTCCAACCATCACCACAGCCACGACAACTCCGATGTCGTACTTCAAATCAGTAAAAGTTTTTGTCTCTCGGACCGCCACACTAAACAAAACCTTGATATCCATGCACTGCCCAACGACTACACGATCACTCATCACCATCATCGCCATCATCCTCCGCTTCGTCCTCAGACACGTCCTGACCAAGTTCCCTCAACTTGGCCTTGTCCTTCTTTCGTTTACTGGTCATCTCATCCAATAGCACCAACAAATCTTCCTGTTCTTTCTCGGTCTCCTTCTGCTTCTCGTCCGCTTGCCGGAGCTCTGATGATAGAGACTGCACTTGAGCTTTCAAAGCAGCAACCTTTTCGTCATTCGCCATTGTCAGTTCCTTGACTCTATGCTGGAGAGTCTCGATTTCCTGTGATTGCGAGCGTATCATGTCACGTAGGGATGCGACAAGTATCGCTGCCTCAGCATTTTGTCCTACATATGATAAGCTCTCGATTAATTTATTGTTTCAGGACGGATGTCACACACCTGAAGCTGACGTTGACAACTGGTCCGGTTCAGTTGACAGTCCGCGCTGAATGGTGTCTAGGAACAAGAATCAGATTCAATAGATATAACTGCGCCGCAGCAAAGAGTCACGTAGAACAACGAACAATAATTTGATTTCCAAAAGTCAACAAAGGCCCAGTCAAACCAGATCTCTCCCTCGTCTTCCTTTTCATGTTTGAAGGATGGTTGAAGATAGGATGCGGATGGGCATGGCAAAACGACAGTATCAGGGCCCACGCTTTTGAACCTCTCATCCTCGCGGAGTCGGGCCATGCGTCCGACAAGGGTATCAACGCCGAGGCGATTTAAAATGGGGTATATAGTTGCTCTGAATTTGAGTCCATGAGAACAAGAATGATATCAATCTGTGAAGGAGATCTTGAACCAACCTTGTAATTTCGCCCGGCTCGCGGTCGAATTCATAGCAGATTCCTAGAAGGAAGGCGCATAGGGCGGGGATGACAGTGTCTGTTTCCGAAGTTTGATTAATGGGTTCTACGAGCTGAAAGGGGGATTGAGATAAGCCGTGAGAGCAAGAAAGAATCACGTACAGTACCGAATCCGCCCGCATCTAGAAATTCACGGACAGACTGAGGGTCCTCCCACAACCATTGCGAGAGCAGACACAAGTAGCCAACCACAAGTCGGTCCCACTCTCTTGACTCGCGATCCGAGGTGCTTGCGCGCGACCGGGACAGGAACGATAGAGATAAATTCTCACTAAGAATTTGCAAAACTGACTGCGGGGGCTCATCGTCTTCTTCCTCAGAAGGAGGGGCTGGCGGTGCACCGTCTGCAGGTACGAAGAACGAGCCGGCATTGCGATCCGAAAGACTTGACACTGAAGATGGCATGATGGTACGCGCGAGGGCTTTTGCCCGTGAGGAAGAATGAAGAATATGCGAAAAGATGAGGGTTGCGAAGTGGGTGGATGTCACACTGGCCGGATCTAGTGCGGACCCTGTGTTTGGTGGTGCAACGAGAGCGTGGAGAAGCGGTATCACCGGGACTGGTCCAGATGAGCCTGCGCGAAAGCATTCAATAGTAGGTAAGGAAGGCATACATACATAAACGGACCTTCTGGAGGTAGCATCATTTGCAATAAAGCTTGTCGAGTCTCATCCTTCTGGACAAAATTCTGGATGGGGACGCTAAGGATATTATTGATCATAGTTTCGGGGAAATCACCTCGACAACTGAAACTGCCGCAGCCCTCAGCTCAAGGCCATCCTTGCCACGTTTTCCACCTTCTAGACCGTTATATTCCCCATGAAGTGCAAGCTCCAGTAAGACATCGAGTGCAGATGCCGGCTCTAACCGATCCCACTCTTCGCCATTGGTCTCAGGAACGGGCATATAAGGTGTTAATATAAGCTCTGAAAGCGGAAAAGTGGAATTTGGGGGCAGAAGTCGGAGGCTCTAGTATAATCACAAGTCGGCATCTCACAGATGGAATCAACCATACTAACCTGAGTCTTAACAGGAGTAGGAGCGTTAGATGCAAGGGCGATTTCAACCAGGCACCTTGTGAAAGTTTTTGCTTCTTGGGGCTTGGTAACGTCAAGGGCCATAATGCGTACATTGATATGGCACTTATACTCACACTGCCTCCCTTTGATCCCACGAGCATTCCAATGATATCTACCACCAATGAAGCATTATTCTGCTTCTGGCTATCCCAAAACTGTAGAGCAAATTCTTGGGGAGCAGAATCCTGCATTTGGATATTCGGTGGGAAGAGTAAGAGAGAACATAGAATCGGTGGGAGGGCCGTTTCACGAAAATAACTCTACACATATTATGCGATTGGACAGTATTTCAAGAAAAAGCTAAACCGAAAAAACTTACTTGATTGGAAGAATTGAACCGTAGCAAACCGTCCACACAAGTCAAAGCACTGCTTGTTACAGCTCCACCTTCAACACCCCCTTCCTGGCTCACAATATTGAAGAGCTTCTCAAATGCGCCCTCAAAGGCAAGAACTTTTTGGATATCCGGACTTTGTAATATCAATGCCTGTACTAAGGAAATTGCCTCTGCAATTCTGATGAGCAATCAATTTATCCAGCTGCTGAATCAATCTGAAGAGGAGGAGTGAAACTTAAACGCTAAGACTCACCGTTTCTGATGATCTCCCGCTTGTCTTCTAATACGGATACAACATTTCGAGTACCATTGGCGGACTTTAGGAAATAACCTTGCACCATTTGACGTCTATTGTGCAAAAGAGTCGCAAGATACTGCAATGTTGCAAAGCGCGTATAAAAAGTTTGATCTCCAAGTAAGGAGAGCAATGTATGAGTTGTCTTCTCGTTATCCAGCACTTGATCTGTGTATTTGAATCCCAATTCCTTTGCTACCGCATCTCCCTCCTCCCCATCACAAAGAAGTTGAAGGGTCTCCAAAACGGCCTTCCCTATGTCTGCATCCACCTCAGCATCGTTTACGAGCACTTCCAAGAGACCAGAGAGAGCACGATCACCGACATCGCGTTTGCAATCACGAGAAAGTCCCTTCAATGCTAGAACTGCTGCTCTTCGATCAGCGAGGAGGGTAGCTGGAGAGAGACGGTCGCTAAGCCTGTTTATGGTATCTTGAGCTGTCTGAGGCGCGCCAGCTGGCCCTCGCAGCGCAACGTAAGTCTGGGAGAGAAATTCCATGCAAAGAGAGCTGATCCGGACAACGTCGCAGCAAACACCCCATCACGTGTCTTCATGGCCTTGAGTAACGCTTTACTTAAGTAGTTTGCAAAAACGTAAATCTTGTCCGGTTTATAGATTCCCAGGTTATGTCATGACTACTAGGTCACGTCGGGACAAAATCTTCCATTGACAGGTTTGAGCCTGCATGACTGGCGATAAAGGACTCCTTTGAAGATGTTCGGGTCCTCTTTCTTGCGATGCGTTATCAGACAACTCTGCTTGCTTCTTCTCGCGGTCGGCTCCCCATCCCCATGAGAAACTCTTGCGGTAACCTCAGGGTTCGGCTTCTAATGTCTTTCATCGAAGTATACCCGTGTATGTAGCATATGATATCTTCTCCCTATTCACGGGATATCGTTGCATGAGGTGCGTGTTCGCATTTGCTGTGCTCCGTGCTCGCGTGGCGTGCCAGAAGTCGTCTTTGGTCATCAGCAACGACAAATGTACGACCATGACGGACACGAAGCCACACGAACCCTTGTCAGCTTTATTCCGGAAGCCTGACAGTGCTAATCCTGCTATCTATGCTCGATTCTATTCGCAGTCCGAAGCCCATTGTCCCAGCAAAGATCTGCGTAAGCCGTGGATGAACACAACTTCCTTCTCAGGGAGGTTCTCGATTAACTATACAGGTGACCTATTAAAAGAGCCGTTGTCAGTTGATGTCTCTCTGTTCCCATTACCCCCCACCATGACTATTTCCACACTGTATGTTGTCTTTGGCGCTCTCATATTGGCCATATCACATCGCCTGTATGTACGCTTGAAGCGTATCTCTATTGCTCATGTCCCTGGCCCGAAATCGCCGTCTTTCATTCTTGGTAGAGTATTCTCTTTCGCTCGTATGTCAATGATTTTCCTCATACGAACGTTTGTATGAACAGGTAATCTCGCGCAACTTGTTGAAGGACAGGCTGCAGAGGTTGGGTGGTCACCTCAGCAGTGTTAACGTCAGATGATCACATTTTACAGACGGAATTCAAATGGCAGGGTCAATATGGAGATATCGTCAGATTCAAGGGACTTTTTGGCGTAAGTCATGCGCCCGAACGTTCCTCTAGCACTCTTTAAAGCACTTTGGCTGACTAGGAAGATCGCTTGCTCATTTCTGACCCGAAAGCCCTCCAATACATTTACCAGACGTCAGGCTACCGCTTCCCAAAGCAACCTGAACGTAAGGAAATATCACGCCTCACAGCCGGCAAGGGAATCACTTGGGCAGATGGTATGCTCGTCATAATGCCACTGAATCCAAACTTATCTTTGAAAATCGTAATCAATGTTAGGCGATACACATAAACGGCAACGAAAGGTTATGTTACCTGGCTTCTCCGGACCCGAGGCGAGGTACTATCAACCAGTCTTCTCAGCATGCGCAGCGAGGGTAGGAAGTCGATGATCTCCTGAGGAGTATATATGACTAATCTTGTGTGAAAAGATGGTCGAAAAGTGGGAGGATGATTTTCAGTCTAGTGGACAGGAATGGAACGTTATCAATTTACCACACTGGGCTTCACGATGTACGTTGGATGCCATTGGTGAAGGTGCGACTGCCAAACTTCCATGGAGAAGTCAGGTCTACTGAAAGATCCCAGTGGCTTTTGATTATCGATTCCAGACATTGGAAAACGGTAAAAATGAACTCGGAAGAGCTTTTGGGGGTTTGCTGTAAGCCAAGTCACTTTTACTGTGATGCGAGAAATTCCTTCAACTCTGCGCAGTCTAGGACTCTTCTCAGCACCGACTAAACTTCAAGTCTTTTTGCAAAATTTTATCGGATACATCCCTAGGACTCTACGTGAATATCTCGGTGATCACTTACCTAATAAAAGGCTCGATCATGCTCGATACACGGCCAAACTATCCGCTCAAACCGCGAGACAGTTGTACGCTGAGAAGTCGGAAGGACGTGGTCACGGGAAAGACATCATGAGTTTGCTCAGTGCGCCTCGCAAAAATAATAGCTGCATGCCTTACTCATCGACTTCCTTAATACAGTCAAGGCGAACGCCAATGAAGATGAGAAACTTCGGTTAACCGACGAAGAGATGATAGGATTCATGAGGTGAGGCACAAGGACAAATGGACACGAGTTCTTGACCTTTGACGTGTGATGTTAGGGTTGTCATCCTTGCGGGGCACGATACAACTTCTAACACGTTTAGCTGGATGTGTTTGGAGCTGTCGCGCAATCCAGATGTCCAAACCAAGCTCAGAATGGAAATTAGGCAAATGCAACGGACCCTGCAATCCCGTGGTCAAACCGTATACACCCAGTCTGACCTGGATTCAATGCCATATCTGAATGCAGTCCTGAAGGTCAGCTGATCCACATACCCAGTAATATCAATGGGATACAAATCTGATCTAAGTCATTTTCGATTTTGAATTCAGGAAACGCTCCGGTACCATCCCGCGGCAGTCAATACCTACAGAATTGCGGGCCGAGACGATGTTCTCCCACTCTCCAAACCCATCACTACCATGACTGGCGAAGTGATCACAGAACTACCCATCCCGAAAGGTCTCAGGCTTATCGCCAGCATAAACAGCTATAACAGGTTAGTCCATCCTTTCCTTACGTTTTAATTTCGTGGGCGCTTGAATACCTGCTATATCGTGTCTCCTTCCTATTCTGATTCATGTCGGGTGTCTGTTGCGCCCATCGTTGGTTTGATATCGCGCTGACATCCCCAACCCGGTTACACAGGAACAAGGAAATCTTCGGTGATGATGCGCACAGGTTCAATCCAGATCGATGGCTCAATTCCAACACTAAAGTGTCGACATCCGTGGGGGTTATCGGTAATCTGTACGCATGACATTATCTTATTGTGATACATGATTTCTTATGAACAATTTTCCTTTCTACTCACAGCATGACGTTCTCAGGCGGAATACGGCGAGTGCTTTTTTTTGACGTCCGTCTTTCATCTATTCACCGGTGGTTTTCACATCACTCCACACCTTCACCTGTTCGGCTCTTTCCCGTACCCCATGCTGTGGTGATAACTGTACGCCGACTTACCCCCCACCCCCGAGCAGTGCGTGTATAGGGTGGAAATTCGCCTACGCAGAACTACAAGCATTCCTGTTTGAGATTATTGGACAGATGGAGTTCGCAATAACGCCCGAATCGAAGAGGGTTCGTAGAGAAGCAGCTCTCGTTATGATTCCAACGATGGAAGGTGAAGTGGATAAGGGGCCGCAAATGCCACTTAGGGTTCGCGTAGCTCCTCAAGATACATGAACATGGAATGTTCTTGTACGTTGAATTTGTCTGTTAGTCCTTATGGCTCACTTTGTACTAGTATTGCCTGTTTACCCACTCTTCTGTTCTTCTTGTATCACTAGTCAGATACGGAAGTATGGACACTGATCATATTCAAGCTACCGATGATATGAATTGCTTCTAGTGTAAGAAGATTGGGATAATGTATTGTGTTTATCTAAAACAACGAATGTATTCGTATCGGGTGGCCATAGTAGTAGCATGGCAGAAGATGAAATGTGGTTCTACAGAACCACTCTGATGTGATTTATAGTACATTACGACATAATCAGTAGTGGCCATGAATTTGTCTGATACCAAGCAGGAGCTTATTGGAGCCTAAAAGGGAAGGCCGGACAATGTGACATGTCAGGTTCAATTAACGTTACAATGCACTTGAAATTGCAAATCGTTGATGGAGAGACACTACCACGGTGTATAGATGCCATAGAGAAGGTTACTAAAGTCTGGTCCAAGATGACATGAGGATTATGAATGCTCCAGGGGTTTTTGATATCTGAAAGGCTTATTATTATGATACTATCATAACGCGTCTTGCAGGTGGATTGTAGTCGATGGAGATCATGGAAAGATTACCTATTACAGAGGAAGATAGGTCTACGTATGCTTACGAGAAGTACAAGTCATTCAGGTCTAGGTAGAAACACCAGTGGGAGACGGGACGATCAGATCGTTCTTTATGAAGAGATGGAAGTGAAGGAACAGGGTAATATGACAATTCGAACGCGGCGCAGATCGATCTGGCTCAAGCAGTGAATATATTCGTATATTACAATAAAATCAAAACAGAAGTATATACAACATGACTAAGACAAACGTCTATAGCTGGCTAGTAAACAGCGAGAGAACGAACTGTAAGATGAAACCGCCTGTTAATAATCTAATGTTTGTAAACCCTTCAGTTGATCATTCCAAATTCCAATTCCAGATGTATTGCGTGTTTTGAAGCTTCCATGGTCTTCTTTTCATGCCTCCGTAGTGAAGAGCCTAAATCGCCCGACCAACACAAGATTGCACACTCCCTTTATTCTCCATCCACCGTTCCCAAAGTGCCGCACGCGCCTTGTCGTTCCCTATAAGAGCTGCGAAGCGCACAACCTTCCACACGTCTTGGAAGTTACTCGCAAGTCCCAAGCTGATACGCACGACGCCCAATTCGCGTCCGACGATACGCTCAAAGTCCTTGAGTGTCACGCCAGGGTAGAGCTTTTCCATGTCTTCTTGGATCCCCAAGATAGCAGCCGCCGCGCCAGGGTTGCACATGCACCCGGTGCGCAGGGAGATGAATTGTTTGGATGCTGAATACTCAATGAATGAGTTTGATAACATCTCACCCTCAGCCTGTCCGGACGAAATCAATACGGCTATCGATCACGACGGGTAGAAACTTACATCCAAAAAGATCAAGGCTACCGTTGATCCGGTCTCGGCTTGATCTCCGACTGATTTCAGACGCCGGGTCGGGATTCTGGAAAGAATCCGGACTACAGGTTTTCCAGACGTGTCGTGGCGTAAAAGAGATAGGGAATTGACGAGATAGTGTAGAAGAGGGGAAAGCCGCAGGGGAAGGAAGGGAAGATAGGCAGAAAGAAACTGGAGGCCATCTGTGACTGCGGGCAATGTCAAGTAATTGATCGTGCCGTCCTGTGTGCAGACTGTCAGCCGCGGGCATAGTCGCAAATACGGTTACTCTACCTCGAACTGCTCGTGAAGCTCGTGAGCACGCGTCACAATGTTCCCAGGCACCTGCACCACGTCAACTGTGCCACCAGCAAACCAGGGTCGTTTGAGTTGTGCCAGGAAGGACTCTTTGACAATCAATGCTCCGATCCCGGTGGGGAAGCCAAACATCTTATAGAAGGAGACTACCATCGCATCAACTGGGTGTTCTTTGAGTGAGAAAGTAGACGTCGGTGCCAAGGCCGCGGCGTCCAATAGGGTATAGTACCCGAGTGACTCGGCATGTGCAATCATGGACAATGGGTTCTTGCTATTCGAGATGTTGGATTGCCCTGTGAGGGCAAAGAGACTAGGTGCGAGTTCGCGGGACTTTGGCCGGTTGCGTAAGAGGACGTCCTGGCACAGGGCTGAGACAAGGCTTATTCGGGAGTCTAACCAGGGAAAAAGTTTACCTTTGCGATGGATGGGTCAAAGCCTCCGTTGGGTGTAGACTGGATATAGGCAACTTGTGCTCCATGTGAAATTGCATATTGCCTGATTCCGTGGACCTGTTTTGGTCTGATTGGATCTAATCTCTTATAAGAAGACATATGACGTACACTGTTATGAGAATCAGAACCGAGCACATAAGTGCTTCCGCCGGCGAAAGGGAAAGATTCTCCCACAAGTTTCAAGGCACCCGTTGCATTCGCAGTGAACACGACAGTGTATTCAGGAGGTGCCTTGAAAAAGGACAGCACTGCTGCACGCGCCTCATCGGCACATTGTAGAGACATTTTGGAACTACAAAGTTACGGAATAATCAGTGATCTGCGCGCGCCTCCAGTGCATATAATCAATCACCTATTGCTAACCGAATGGGTGTTCCCCATCACGTTACGACTAAGAAAGTCAGTGTGGACCTTTATCAAGCTTTCGGGAAACAGGGCACCGCCCATGTAATCGACATAGGTTTCTCCAGTGTGTTCGAGCCTCGTGTAGTCTGTGCGACGAAGGGTGTCGAGTATCCACGTAGAGCGATACTCTGAGGCACCCATTAGATTCTTCCGGATGCCTTGAGGACAAAAACTGTACCTGGAAAGTCGCGCAAGAACTCATTGTACGCGGCAACGGCATCGCTCGACACGCCTTCTGACGGTGCGTAGGCGACGTTCGATAGAGTAGGCAGACTCGATGAATGTGAGAGCTGGTGTTTGTGCTCGTGAGCCTTTTCGTTGACGATGGTGGCGGATCCCTGGCTAGAGGAGGACGAGGCGACGGATGTACAACCAAGACTGACACGAGAGAAGACAGCAGAGCGCTGGCGCTTGAAGGAGTGCTTAGGGACAGTGGCAGAGGAGGATGAATGCGAATTTCCCATTTCTAGAGAGAAAGCCAATCGCTTGGACAACAGGCTTTTATAGAAAATAGGAGAACCAAACTATACAAGTTTGTATATCTCGAGAGTCATGATAATTTCAGCCGGAATGGAAGAAGGTGACGGATAGCGTTGTCACACGTCCTTGATTCGAACTCCCCCAAGCTAAGATACTAGACGACTTCAGACGTGCCGATCTGCCGCACAAATCCAATACTCCAGCTCAATCTCCAGTTGATCGATGCTGCACCTCAATTCTACTTCTTTCCATCGAGAACGCTTATGACAGATCGTGAACCAAAACAAACCGAGGATCAGCCGATTCCAGTGCGAATTCAGAACTCAAAGCACAGCACACAACTCTTCAGCCCGGACATCATATAAAAGGCATTCGAACCAGCCGTATTAAGACATCCACTAGAGGTCCGATCAAGCAGAGTGAACCCGAACTGGCGTTCACGATCCTCTGAGGGTCCCAATGAATAAATATAGCTTTCTGAATCTATACTGGCACCACTTGAAAATTAGGTACACTATATTTCTCCAAGAACGGAGATTTGTCAGATGGCGGGAATAGGAACTGCAAAGTAGATGATTCCTCCAAGCAAAAAAAAAGAGAAAACACTGACTTAATTATACAAGTTTGGAAGGAGGCCAGAACGTCCATCCGGTCATTTTTATATCAAAAAAGAAGAACCATCGCTGACAATTATTGTCTTCATGGGTCGCTAAACTTTGCCTTCGAGCATATCTTTTGAACCGGTCCGAACTCGACTCGTTCAGGAGGTATATTGGAAATGAACGCACATGAACAGTGGCATGAAGTCTTCTAAGTCTCAGGATTCGAAGAACTTGGATTCTCCGCGTAGTGACACGGCATCTCGGCCATCGTAAAAGAAAACACAAAAAAGCTGCCTTAAACATTGAAGGCTTGGCTATATATTTCCAGGAATATCGATGCACCTACAATTGGGCTTGATTGGAGATAGGAATGTCCGCGGTTTCGGGATGGGGATGAGTATGAATAGAGATGAAAGTCTCACTGTCAATTCAAATCAAGTTTCAAAAGAGATCTCTTGTAGAGCAGGCCCTACGGAAAACAAACATATAAACAAAAGAAGTGCGTACCTCCACAACAAAAAACATAAATATAGATGAGTATCACCAAACATTCTTATATTTAGTTCGAATGATCATACCTCCGTACTTAACTCAAGTTAGATATCCTTGAGAAGAGAAACTGTTGCGACTACTAGACGCATACAAAAAATGTCTGGTCCGTGGTCGTATGGAGCACAACGAGGAATTGCTTGCATGTCATTCAGAATGCACGTGTAATTAAGCTATAGAAAGACTAACCTACCACGAACACATAACCAAATTGACGTATGTCCACATGCTATGCGGTGCAAAGTGGACGTGATCAATGTTTGTTTTTTCCTCCTCCGAGTAGAAGACCATTTCCGTAACCTCCGTAACCCGCTCTCATGAGATTTTCCAATTTTGATTCAGGAACAGTACCCGCGAGATTGAATTTGATATAGAGATACCTGATGTCTATGTTCCAACCGGAGCTTCAGCATCAAGCACCAGCGGAAATTGACACCGGGCACACTTGGTTGGCTCGATGACAGGTATTACTCAAGATTCTGTCTGCCAGCCAAAGTCTCCGATTTCATAGAGTATTGTTACGTCTCGTCTTGAGCATACCCTGGACTGAGAATGCGTGGTTTCTTTTTTAGCCCCTAAGATAAGAATATGGAGACCCTTAGCGAGAGACTGATAGAGGCAGTGTGGGACTAGGAACAAGGCTGTAGCTCGAAGGTTATCAAAAAGGAGACGTGGCAAACGGGAGCCATCGAAGAGTCCACTTCAGAACTAGGTTCGGCAATAACCGTTTAGGGCAATTCTCGGATCAATTGTTGGCGTGAATAAGCAATCACCTGACCAGATTTATGGCTACAGGTTGCGGCGGGAAGCGCAACATCTTTAGTTAGCTGTGCTCGCCTCGCTAACGTTCGCAATAATGTTCTGAGTAAGTACTTGGTCAAATATATGCTGAATAGACACAAAAAGCTTTATTTTGCGAAATAAGATTGCTTGTCATTCTTGTTATGGCCAAGTTATTGTTTTTCTGTTGTAATTTGTCTTCGCATCGCCCAAAGAGCTTTTCTTGTATTCTACTTACCGTCCTTGTATTCTAATAATTGATCTTAACGAGCATGACTACTCTTTCATTCAGAACAACGAACAGAGTTGAAAATCGCTCCCCAATGTGTTGTTGTAGCCATCGTTACGGCATGGTTTCTAGGATCCTTCCTGTGGCTTTTCTCAAGAAAACAACGTGGCTGTGGTTTACGACCGTCAAGCGCACCTTATGAATTCCACAAAAGTCATAGCGAACCGCAACATACTTACTTTGAACTTTGCCACACCATGGATTCCTGTTATCTAAAAATCGCTTTGTATAATGCCAATCCACTGACATTACTTGGCCAGGGGGTGCGATGCATCTACGAAGGCAGCTTTAGATGGCTCGCTAACGCCACACAACCTGTCCTTGAGGGAGATTACTACATGGATCATGAGAATGATTATTCTGGCTCTTCCTTTGCAGAAGATGAGTGCATGGAAGATTATTCTGGCCCTCCCCTTGCAGGAGATGAGTGCATGGAAGATTATTCTAGCCCTTACTTTGCAGGAGATGACTGCATGGATGCGGACAATAATTTTGAACCTCCTTCACAGCCTTTTCCTGCACCTTCACCCCTGACACCGTCACTTATACAGAGGTTCGCCACATCACTAGTTCTGTCCTCGCCGTCAACTTTGTGCATACCACCTTGTGTGGCATCAACACCATTTATGGCTCTTGCACCTCCTCTCTTATCTCCTGAAGTCGCGATAGAACGCGACGTTGCCATACCAGCACTGGAGACTCCTGGCGTCTTCAGTTCACTAGAGAAGGTGATAATTCCTTTTTTTCTGAATAATGGTTTATTCTCAATTTATTTTCCTCTAGTCGCTCCCATATAATGAGACAGGTCGTTCTAGCATGTATAATCCCGTGTCTCCTGAATACTGAATACTGGAGGCCATCGGCAGTCGAACGTCGTTTGCCAGCCCCTGGCGTCGCAAGTCTCATACCATCTGATGCAAGCTCATCGGAACGACTTTCCGCCCGTCCTCCAGAAGCTTCCAACGGGCATCCATCGCACGTGTTCAATGAGCATGAAGCACAGGTAATTCTGATCATCAAGTATATGAAGTCTGAGTTGAATAACTTTCGATACCTCTAGATGCCACACGACGGCTCCCTCGATATTCCAAGCCCTCGACCGAGACATATCCCGCGAATCCGACTGTCTGAGCAACATCTCTTGCCACCCCTGGAATCTGAGACGCCACACAAGCGAAAGTTTGATGCGGTCGATGGTATCGATGATCTGCGATTCCCAAGGAGAACAAAACGTCAACGGCAGAGATTCTCAGATACGACAGAGGAACAGGATGAATATCTCCATGGTTCCTCATGCAAGAGGCAGAGCGTACGTCTCCGTTATACTGATCCTCATCATCACGGTCGTCATCGAAAATCACGACGCAAGAAAAAAATATATGACAGAACACAGGCGGACGCAGGCTTGGAGACGCCTGCTGTGAGACGGTACTACGACGAATATCCTTCGCCGCAGCAATCAGCTCGGCCGCCCTCTCTACACTCCTGGCACAGGGACGTGCCTTCTGTGGAGGGCCAGGATATATGAGAGGGCACAGGTGGATGCAGAATATGACATACCTTCTCCGGAACGACGTGACGAGTCTCCTTCGCCGCAGCGATTAAATCTGCTGTTCGCGCCATACCTCGAGCACAGGGAATTACCATCGACCGAGAATTATCCCTATGGTTATGACCAAGAATCATCGAGAAGGAATAGGATCTACGTCAGGGAACACTGGGACGCAGAATTTGACGCACCGTTTCTGGAACGACATATTCATGAGTCTCCTCCGCCGCGGTGGTTAGCCCTGCCGTTCATACCATATCCTCTGCATATGGAACTTCCGTCTACAGAGAATGTCTTCTCTACTGGAGCTGACGAAACTCTGAATCACACTGGGGAACAGATCTTGCAGATGGGAAGTGTCCTTCGTAACATTAGGGGGGATAGGTGGCGCCGCAATGAAGATGGGGCCAGCTTGCACGACGCTCGGAGGAAGGCAAGGAAAGAACGTCACGAGAAAAGGAAGCAGAGGCGGAGTGCACCCTATGCATCAGAATCCTCCGTAGCTGAGTCAAAATCTGCTTCGAAGATGAGGTATCAGTCAAGATTACGGAAGCGTGAATCGGTGCAAAAAATGAGAAGAATGAGGGCACCGCAAGGTGTGGATGATATCGGGACATTAGGGCTTGGGGCGTTATCACTCGGTCAACCACAGACGACATCAGCCGATCCGAGCAGCTCACATCCAATCCAACCATCTGCTGGTTTTGAGACACTATTTGCAACACTATCGGAACTTGCAATATCCAAACGGGCTGTACCGTGTGGAGGGGCTCTGCAGCTTGATACGTTGGCCGCGGCACCCCCGGTGGTACAGCAAGTATATGCTAGAGAGTGGAGCATTTCGCCCCATAGTGTTCAGCCGAACGTTGAACCAGGGTCAAGCGAAGATCCCGATCAGCTTAGTGATGCCAGTGGGCCACCATCAATCACACAAACGGACGAAGGAGATCAGGATGGAAGTGAAGTTGAGGGTTTGAGTTACTCACTGTCCCCAACTCCAGTCCAATCATGCAATGGAACCCCGGAACAAGAACAAACCTCAGAGACCTTTGACCAGCAGAATTCCTTCCGCTGCCCAACTTCAAGCACGAGTTTCCGCTCGTGACGCCACAGGAGTGGCGACCCCGCCTACGTATCCAAGAATATAAACTCATAACCTTTCCTTTCCTTGTATGGTCACGGTACTCGACGTTGTAATCTGTAGTCTTCACTTGTTTTTTCTATCTCGCATTTTGAACTTTCCGACCTTTTCAATGGCATTACTCTTAAACTTATAAGGGTTGCTTGTGTTTCTGAGTTCGTAGCGAGAAGTGATCTTGCTGGTGTCTGATATTGGTAATCCAAGGTTCTTCTATCATATCCAGAGGAAAGGTAGATACTTGATTCTGCTATAATCGAAAGAAAAGCACTACGTCGACCCGATTTATTTCTCAACTGATGTTGCTCTGAATAAATAGTCTTTCGATATCCAATAACTTGATGGACACTATGTTTTGGAATGTGTGTCTGAAGGGCGGGTATCAATCATGGTCATGCCAGTGGTGACAAAATTCTCGAAAACCATTTTTTTTTGCTTCCGCTATTCGTTCTTTGTTGTGTCGGCTTACAAGGTACTATAGTGGCCAGTCGGGTACAATGCCAATCAACGACAATGGCTCCTTGGTATGAACAACGTTCCAGAAAAGCCAATCCTGTGCCGAATAGTAGAGAGGGACAAAACTTTCAGATTTACACGTTTCCCTGCGCTCAGGGAATCACATGTACCGTGTGTTCGTGCATCCCGCCGACAAGCCGCCATAAAGAAAATGCCGAAGTCTATTGAACGGGGACAGGTAACACGATCCATTCCCCTGTATGTTCACCCGACAATCTTGATTCCAAGATACCCTCGTTTATTTTCATTCATCATTCGCCAAACACTTACTCAAAGTGCGGTGGGGCACTCGGAGTTTTGGCGCTACCAGGGGCAGACCCATTCATTAGATATCATGAGCAGATGAGGAGAACTTATAAGGAAGGAATTACCGGTTTGACAGTACAACACGAAGGAAGGAATTACCGAGGTGACCGGACGAACAGAAGGAAGAAATTACTCGCTTAGCCGGAAAGGTCCAGGTATGAACACCAGGGACCGTAATACATGGATATGAATAGCGAGAGAACGAGACTGAGCAAAAAGGTCGATTAATCCGAGCTCAGATAGAGGTGTAGGTTTAACTTCCAGAGCCTCGCTGCGGTACTCATGGCAGTTAAATTTCCAGTGGCTTTCAACAGACTGCCATTTCCACAGAGGAGGGAGCACATCAGTAATCCGTACATTTTCCGGTCGAAGCTGTTGAAAATTTTGAGTCTAACCATCGGCAAGAAAAAGCGGCAACTTGAAATTCAAAGAGGAACTAGGAATAGATATATGTGGTAACTCATGAGAACAGCTCAACCATCAGTAATATTTCGAGAACCTAGAATCGCGTCCTCGTCGTAGTTTTCTATTTTATCGAGATAGATGTTCCCGACACACGCATTTTCATTCGCTTCAAGTCCTTCTTTGTCGGCACTGTATCAACGCGATCCGACCATCTGGACACGATATCGTCGCTCGTATGATTAGCAACCAAGTGATACAACAGCGCTGAAACTAGCCTAGTTGTAGCCCGAGGTATTGCATGCAGTTGAAACGAGTCGGAGATATCCGATTTTCCCACCCGATCGCACCGATTCTCCCAGCAACTTCTATGATGCTCTCGCTACCCGAGTTTCAGCGGTATGGGAGGCAGATGATTCTGGAGGGCTTCGGACTTCCAGGAAAGATATCACTCTAACATGTAAACCACGCTGCAGCTGACAATCTCCAGGTCAATTGAAGTTACAGGCTGCGTCAGTGGTTGTCGTGGGCGCGGGTGGTCTTGGATGTCCTGCTCTTCAATATCTAGGCGCTGTGGGTATCGGTGTGTCGCCATCTGAAAAATCTGCACTAATTACTGATTTGGACAGGGCGCATCGGTATCATCGACCATGACCATGTCGAACTTTCGAATCTAGGCCGACAGATCATTCACAGCGAAGAAACTGTCGGAATGCCGAAGGCTGAATCTGCAGCGCTCTTTCTGAAAAGGCGTTTTTATTCTTTGATACATTCCGACAAGAAAGTTTATTCTTTGTTCTTCTAGATTAAACTCAAATCTGACTATTGACGTCGTGACCATTTCCCTCTCTTCTTTGAACGCTCAGCTTCTTCTGTCACCCTACGACATCATCCTTGACTGTACCGACAATGCCCCAACACGTTATCTTCTCTCCGATACTGCCGTTGCTCTCGGTAAACCACTCATCAGCGGCGCGGCTCAGAAATACGAAGGTCAATTATGTGTGTACAATTATGCTGGTGGCCCGTGTTATCGTTGCTTGTATCCCCGCCCGCCAGCACAAGAAACTGTTGGGAATTGTGAAGAGACAGGAATCTTGGGTGTGGTGACGGGTGTGATTGGTAATCTGCAAGCATTGGAGGCTGTCAAGATTATCACGGAGCTGCACGGTGAGTATGAATATATTGGCTCTGAGTTGCATCTATTGTAAGACGCTCAATATGCCAGCGATAGATCAGAAACCGACCTTACTCCTCTACTCTGCCCTCAGCACTCCACCATTCCGAAGCATCAAACTGAGATCACGCAAACTGACATGTGCTGCATGCGGGACGGATGGGCAGAGGTTAGGAGCGATACAGGATGTTGATTATGTGCAGTTTTGTGGAGGTCCGAGGCCAGATTGGGAAGCGAGGGGGCTTGAGGAGGGGGCGGCTGGTGCTCGGGTCAGTGTCAAGGTATGTACGTTCCAACCATACCTATTAACATCCGTGTTTGTTTATTAACAGATACTTAGAATTTAGAAGCGGCGCTTAAGTCTGATCGACCACCCCACCTACTCGATGTGCGCCCTGTGATAGAATACGGGATTTGTCACCTTCCGTCGTCTATTAGTAGGTCATTTTTCCGTTGAGTTACTCTCACTGAACATGGATCCCAGATGTCCCTCTCAATGTCCTTGTCGCAGACCCTCGAGCTTACCTCCCTGCCGACCCAAGTAGAGACATATATGTTGTGTGTCGTTTAGGCAATGATTCGCAAATCGCGGCAGATGCCCTGAGGGCTCTTAGTGACATAGGGCCCGTCAAAGATGTAGTTGGAGGACTGAGAGCTTGGGCCAAGGATGTAGATCAGGTTTTTCCTGTGTATTGACGTGAAAAGATTGAGAGGTGGTATAGATTTCTGTCATCTTTGCCAAAAATTTTACGTGCCTTGTGAGCATAGATTATGAGTTTGGCCGCCTGATACGATTGACATGACGTATCAAAGATCTAAACGTGTACAATACAAGACTGTAGAAAAAATTAAATGTGACATGAGTGCGAAGTCGACATTTAAACGAATTGCCATTTGGACGTGGTTTTGTGGTTTCAGAGTAAGTACTAAATGACAAAGAGCCTAGATGCTGATGCTCTCAAAAATCATTGGCAATCGACTAGAATGCCTCTGCTGAGGATCCTTGGAAGGGCCTTATGATCTTTCAACGGAGAAGTAGAGATTCGCTGTAACTTATTGAAGCGAACCACGTTGGACAAGCGATTGTCGAGCTCCGCTAGTCTTTCCGTGTCTTCATTTAAATCTCGACTAGAGAATATCAATCTTAAGACGGTAAGCTCGTTGGAAAGAGGTAGGGTCGCAAGAGCATTTTGGATGAAAGACCAGTGATCGATCATTATCTCTAAGTCATCACCAGATACATATATGATCGAATCCCGTCTGTTTGGATGATTAAAGCTCGGTGAAATGCGTAAGGGTCATGAGGGTCAGTCCTTGATAAGCTAGAACTGGGAACTTGGTGGGATCCGGGTCAGTTACAGCAGGTAATATTTAAAAGTGGGCTCACAGAATTCCCTGATCGTGAAAGAAAGATAGATCAATTTTTACGAGTGCCGATCAATTACTATTTTGGTAACTTGTTTTCTCTTCCATTCGCACGCGAAACGGTGATAGATTTCGGCAGCGGCTTTTTATCGTTCAAAAATACTCCACCGGCTCAGTAGGAGGGCCCTGTGGTCCGCGTTTATGAGCCAGACTGGCACCAAGAGCCGGCCTTCTCGAGTTCATCTTCCCCACATCTCTCTGTCTTCCAAGCAGGAATTTCAAAGGAATATTTTGAGCTTCATTCGATCCACCATGACTGATGCGGCACCGTACAACCCTCCGCCAGCTCCTGGCCTCAAGAAAGTACCACCTTATTGGTACCCGTATACCACAATGGCAAAGGAGCGTTGGTTGGGCCGGGAGTTACTAGAGGTGGTCTCGACAGAGTTTAGAGATCGTTCGATGGAATATTATGTGCGTCACGATGTATTCATCGAACTAGCTAAAGACTGATATCCCTAGTACTCAGAGATATGCATTAGAGTCTGGAGTCACGACGATTAATGGTCACATAGCACGCCCAGATACCATCATAATGAATGGCGATTGTATTCAGTAAGGTTTTCTTTATCAGTAAAACTGGCTCATAATTTGATCACCTTAGAAATGTTGTACACCGCCATGAGCCACCCGTGACATCGACGCCTGTGAAGATAATCTTACATGACGTCGAAAGAGAATTTATTGTTGTCGACAAACCAGGAAGCATAGTTAGTACGGTTTACTACGACCGTCCAATTTTCAGCTAAGCTTTCGTCTTTTAGCCTGTCCATGCTTCTGGGCGATACTTTCGCAATACGTTGGTCGAGATTCTAGAAAAGGAGATGGGTTATAAGAAAGTTTATAGTGCGTGTAGTATGCTATCTTTCTCAGGAGCACTCTGACGGTCTGCCAAGCTGTCAACAGGTTGGATCGCTTGACATCCGGCCTCATGATCATTCCTTTAACCGCCCAACGAGCTCGTGAACTTACAAGTGAGTTCATGGCCAGCACGATTCGCAAAGAATACGTCGCGAGATGTAAGGGCGAATTTCCCGTGTGCGTGCACTTCATCCGTCGCTTCAATTCAACCGTTATATCTATGTTTATCCCAGTGAAGAAGTGATTTGTGAGGAGCCGTTGCTGACAGTTGATCGTCAGATGGGATTGAACATAGTTCACCCCGAGGGAAAAGTCTGTACAATCTACTATTGACCTGTCACAAAAAAAACTCAGGCAATGGTTTGGTTACATTGATCACAGCCTGCGAAAACAGTCTTCAACCGAATCCGATATGATCCCAATACGGATACGAGTGTTGTCCGGTGTACGTTGAAGTTGACACTACCTTATGGTTTGCGACCTGACATCGCTTGAATCATGCCAGGCGAACCTCTAACAGGTCGTTGTACGTTAATTCCCTCTCCTTCCTTCTTTCTCCGCTTTACGCTTCTCCTTTCAGCTCATCAAATCAGAGTGCATCTCCAATTCCTCGGACATCCTATTGCTAACGACCCAGTGTATTCCGAGACCAAGATATGGGTACAGTGACCTGTTTAACTCTTTATGCCGACCGATGTTGATCACCTACCACTTTTTTAGGGACCGAATCTGGGCAAAGGCGGCATCGACATCGTACCAAGTGATGAAAGGTCTGCTCCGGCGCCGCCGCCACATCTACAATCGCATACGGAGGCGGTAGGAAGCCCGGAATCGTTAACCAAGGGCATAGGCGAGCAAAAGCAAAGCGAATCCGGGACAAAGCTACTCCCCCGTGAAACAGGACAAGATATAGGAATGGGCTCGCCTGTGCCGTTATCCAGCGAAGCAGTGGGTGTCATCACGAGGCTACGCAACATGAAGGTGTGCTCTATGTGTTTAGTACATTATGATTTGAATGGCTCTTGATTGTTTGATTGTAGGATGAAGATGAAGATTGGAGCCGATGGCGGGACGTCGTGTTCCGTGCCAAAGGTAAATTGATGCCGAACCTTGCACTCAAACCACAGCCGCCCTCGAACCAGAGGAAGAGA
The DNA here is from genome assembly GCA_018851325.1 of Termitomyces sp. DKA19. Taxonomy (NCBI): domain Eukaryota; kingdom Fungi; phylum Basidiomycota; class Agaricomycetes; order Agaricales; family Lyophyllaceae; genus Termitomyces; species Termitomyces sp. DKA19. The sequence continues at coordinate 29,845 of JABCKS010024897.1, read as the reverse complement.
GGCAACTATGCAAGGTTTATTGACGAGAGGTTGAACCGAGCTATGGATTCATCAATTCCAGCTGACGACACAGAGCCGGATTCGGCCTCATCAATCGCTCCGTCAACGGTGGCGACACCTAATGTATCTACACCCGAACCTGAGATTCCAAACACCGTACTACCTGTGCAACTTTCGGAAGATGAGGTGTTACAGAAAGTTGCAACGATGGAGCCGCAGGCGGAATCCACTGGGGTCGTTCAGTCTGACAATTTGTACTGCCCTGAGTGCTACTTGCCTTTGCATCCCGACCCGAAGCCAGAACGCTTATACATCTTTTTGCATGCAAAACGATATACTACTAGCCTAGGCTCGTTCGAGACCGAAATGCCTGAGTGGGCTGCGGAGGGTTGGACCTGGGATCGTTCTTGAGTGTTGAGGCTTGAGCTTGGTGGAAAGCTTTGGTATGATAACTATAGCATTGATAACCCTAAAGATACACAAAATACAGACAACTGCCAGACAAATTACTGTCATTCGATGCATTAGAGAAATGCTCAAGCAATTAGAAGTGCCCTTCACCTTGATGAACTTTGCCATGAATTTCCTGAAAAATAGAGTTCAGATAAGAAAAGCAGAAAGAATTCGTTTACGAACTTGTGGAACTCCGTTCGTAACAGGTCATTGACAAACTGGCCCTGCGGTTTGTCCCGTGTGTCCATTGCTTGGTTCTTGAATATTAGATCTGTTGGAAGAATTAAGTTTCAAATGCGACGAATGAGCAATGAACCACGTACCATCATCCCAACGACGCTTCACAGAGAATGTTCCCGGAACATTTGTGCTGAGACCCGGAGCCTCCTGCCCGAGGGCGGCGGCAAGGTTTAACAAAGGATTTTTGGTCGCTATCTCGGCCTCCCGAACAGCAGCGGATGCCGCAGACTCACTCTGTTCTTGTCGAGCTTTCTCCTCTGCTCGCTCTCGTTTAATCTTCTCAAGCTCACGCAGAAGCTCCGCAGTGTCATCCTCGTCATCCTCGCCATCAGAATCGTCATCGTCACTAGAAATATAAACTGAAAGGTTGGGAAGCGATCGGCAACAACAGGCAACTGACCTGTCCGCGTCGTTCCCCTTCTGACTTTTCTTGTCCTCATCCTCATCGTCCTCATCATCTTTATCCATCTCTAACGCGTCTTGTAAAAGCTTTCTGCGTTTATTTGCCTCTTCGTCTTCTTGACCGCCTTCGATGGGTAATGGAGGTTTTCCTTCAGCTTTCCGCTTTTTGTTTCTCGCCTCCTGTTCCGCCACCAGTAGCTCTGCTCGCAGGTCACGTTTCTTCACCTCTTCCGTTGATGTCTGCCCAACTTGCCTGGTATAAATCTGAGCGACTGGCTTCGGTTTGGTTAGCAGTGTGATCCGCACCGAAATTTGAGTTTGGTATGGGCTGCCATATCCCGCACGGAGAATTGGCGAGAGCCACCCTTCACATCCCGAGCTTGTGCTGGATCCCATGTTGGTCTATGGGCTGTAGACATTGCGAAGAGAGTGGAAACACAGCGGTTACTTTAACGAAGTTTGGTTAGGCTTGCTCTCGGCGACTAATTAGGAAAGTTCCCAGCACGTGCATTCCTGAAAGAAGTTTGTGGCGCAGATACTTGGTTGTACGTCAGCGAATTCAATGAGTTTGTACGTGAATATTGTTGAGATTATATGGCAGAATATTCCACATCTGCCTCCCTATCTCTCAGATCAGTTCCTCGTGCGATAGCATATTGAATTCTCCTGCTCTGATGCCAGACCTATTCATTAGCCTATCGACTCTTGAATACGACTGGACCCCGATCCTCGAGCGCACAATAGGCTCATCCTGGATCATTCTTGTCTCAATTTGCTTCCTCTGCGAGTAACCTGCTGCGACGAACTTTGCTCCAATGAGGACCAGGAAGATCATCATTGTACTTGCTCCCTGGGCTGATCAGCTTCCGTCACAATTGAGCCCGACTTAGCATAGTGGAAAGCCGCTATGAAGAGAATAGATCGTCAGGAAGGGTGGATTATAGCTAGAACAACTATACCGTAGGACACATATATGCTAGGCATTCTTTGGTGAAACTCAGATAACTGGAAGAACATAATTGAGAGTCATTTTCTGGCGTATCACTAGGTGAGTAGATTTCCATGATTCCCACTGACCCTCATGAGCCACTCCGACTCACTGAGCCCCGAGAAACCAGGTACGTGCCCTTTCCATGAAATGACTTACGCACGACAAACATGGCTTACCTCTCCTGCATCAGATTGACTAGTCACAAAAAGAAGACGTATTTGTGTTGTGTAATTAAACTGATTTCACTCGGAGAAACAGACTTATTCCTATTTCGAAATGCAAATGATTCATCTGTCAAAAGTACCTCGAACAGTTCGGTCACTTCGAATTTTTTATAGAGTTGTGAGTTTCTCATTCCAAAAGTACTATTAGTGGATCATTGAATAGTGTCGTGTTAATGCCTTGTGTCTATATATGTCAATGCGCTGGTCTAAGAGTCGGTCCCGAGGATTAAATGAATTAAATCGTAAGCTTCTTCGTATAGTCATCACCACAACTGTCGTAAGCGGGTCGTTCATTGTTACAAATGGAAGGCTGCTTCCCGTTGTCTCAAGGAATACTTGTGTAGTCTATCAAAAGACGCCTGCGCTTTTGTTAACATTCTACTTTCGCTTTTTCATGCAATCAAAGGCTCACATGTAGTTGATTCACTAGATCGTGCAATTGCTCTCCGATAAAATGGACCTCGTGAAAAATATCGACGTCTTCCTCTCTTACCATAGAGTCGATTAATTGAACACAGCTATTACGAATCATTAGATGGCCACATGCGTAAATATACATATATCAAACCTTCTTAAGGAATCTATTCTCCAGTTGTACACCATATCCCAGGTGTCGTGACGTTCATTCCAAACGTCATGGGGAATGGTTCGTTGATAACGAAGACAACCCTGCGCCGCTTGTAGCGCCTTCTTCACGCCATCGAGATGCTAAGTGGATGAGAATCATGAGCAAAATCAGAGACATGATATCCTGATATGCAACTCACCGGACTCAAACTCAAGAAGTCCATACGACGAAGAACATCGTTGACAAGATGGAGGCAATGGAATGCTCCATAGCTAGTAAGATTATTAGTTTGTGTCAAATTTGACGTGGGCAGACAGTGGTGTTGATTTCGTCGACTAGTAGAGGTATTGGTTTCTATCTCTGACGTTTCAAGTGTTGTCGGAGGTCGTAATTCTGGGCGGACATGATTTATCGGGACGTCTGCTTCATAAGCAAAATGGCGAGAAGAAGGACCACTTTTTAGGTGATTATGAGATGCATCATTTTCATGATAGTCATTGCTAGACTCAGTATACGGTTTCCCTGAAGCTCGAGATCCAAGCTGATTATACATAGGAAGTTCTGTTTCGTCGCTGGTGCTCTGAATTTGATTCGGAGAGAAGGGAGGGCTTTCTGCAGAAGGTCGATAGTTATATTTTGATGTGATACGCTCCTCGATTTCTTGTTTGCGACGTAGATAAGACGAATACGTCGCAAGTTGGGATACATCGCGTCGTATCTTATGTGGGTCAGGTAGCACCAGCTCCTCTCTAAATATATTCATAAGGTCAAAGCGAATTGGCCGCACGGGTTGAGGTTGAGTAATTTCCAAGGGCTCTGGTTGAGGATGAATAGAACAATGCATCTGGGCAGGTACCTCAGCCGAAGGACGATCGGAAAATATGAGAAGTCCAGGGCAATGCTGATTGTTGTGGTCGCGAGTCCGTCGGGATTCTTGTGATTCAGCAATCAGAGGCGAGAGTGGAAACAAATCTATCTTAGACATTACAGGTGCGGGTGGCGGAGTATGGTCTGGCGGGAGCGGTTCCGTTTCCTTGTATCGATTCTCATTAGTTATCGCGTAGTGGCCTGGGATACCAAACAAGAACGATTGTGTCCTCGCAGGGAAATTGACTTGTACTTCCGAGTCAAAATCAGATTGGATGTGGTCTTCGACGCGATGCCCGACGTAGTTCGCGTTGTTCCCGTCTGGAATTGGTATCCACGAGCTTGTGGAGTCCTGATAAATTTTTGAGTCGGGGGGCCGCAACGACCCTCTAATTTTAGTTTTCGAAGGGGATGTGTAGTTTCTTTGATTGAGATCGACCTTCGGTACATGGAAAGCCTGAGGATGGATGTCCCAGTGTCCTTTGGATTCGCCATAAACTTGAGGACGGAAATTCCAGTGTCCTTGAGGTTCTACGAGAGTAGGCTTGACTCTAGAAAGGTACTGTGTTGGATACCAAAGCATCTGGTTACGTCGTTATATCGTTTCAAAAAGAGAGGAAGTATCGCGCTATGGGCGTAGCACGAAGCTTGACAAGCCGTATTATAGCAAAATCCCGGCGAGTCTGTAGTTATGGCCACGCCTACTGTAGTTATGGCCACGGCTACTAATAGCATTGTTCTCGACGTAAACAAGGGTTGATTCACAGACCTCAGAACAAGAAATATTAGGAGTACAATGCTGTTGTCCACGGAATAATAAGCCATCACGATCGGGAGAAAAAAAAATCAACAATAGAGTCGAAAACAAGAACAAGGGTCAAAGCATGAGTTGATGACGACAATTTGGGGGCTCGATTACAAGATAAAATCATGCTATGAAATAGAGGATCAGTCGAGCGATTGTTTACAAGAGAGACCGTAACACAGAGGGTGTCGTGTGGTCATGACCTTGGAGCGAAGAACACGCGAAAGGTGAAAGAGGCCGGCTACTGCCGAGGCCAACGGGCCGGGATAGAGCAAAGTCCAAAAAACCATCAAATTTAATTCGTTAATATACAATAAATTTACAAAGCAAAAATGAATTGCGATCTGAGACGCAAGCAAAGAAATAAGCCGATCAAGAAAGGCACTCTAATTCCAAAGTGAGAGCCTGATCATGAGAAGATGGAAACTTTAACGTCTCCGAAAGGCAGGTAAGGTAAGATAAGATACTAGCGACCCGGGACCAGTCGTTCAGCATTTCGTCAACTTGATCATTGTGACTCTGCCCACGAGGCCCAACGCGACAAAGCAATGCGGTTTTGAAGAGATATAAAGTCTTCACGTAGTTTTGCCCGATGGTTCTTGTCTTCATCCCATCTGGGAACATCCCGCCTGGATCCCGCAATCCTGAGCTGTTCTTGTGCCTTAGTGTGTGCTTGAACAAGATCAGAGTGTAGTGCACGCAGCCTAAGGCGATTGAGGAGAGTCTAGGAGAGTGGGTAATTAGGAGGAAAAGGAGCGAGGAGAAATTTAGAAGTACGCACATATATTTTTTTGGTAAGGTCCCGAAACTTGGATTCATACTGATTGTATTTGGCCAAAACTTTATCGAGCATTCTAAACGATGACTCTCGATTGCAGACAACACTTGAAAAGTTGCAGAAAGCTCGCATGGTTCTAGGAAATCCAGGGTTCAAACAGAAACGTACCCTGACAGTGGGAGTAATCACCTGTCCAAGGAAGAGAGCTGTTTACGCCAGCTTTTATGCCAGTCTTCACTCCCAGCCTGCAGTTTTGGGTACTCAGACAGTGCGCCGGCTAAGAATCCAAGCAGCTTGTCAAGAAGACGTCGGATTCGAGAGCTGACTGAGGTGTGAGAGCCCACAAAAGCAATGAACGCCGGATCAGTTTGTCCTTTAAAGTACTAGAACTTGAAGTTAGCAAAAACGAAAGGATATAAGTAAATCTTGAATTTACCGAATCAAGATTGGTCCAGTGTTCATGTATTACAGATTGATGTAGTGTGTCCAAACGCCTGCGCATACATTCCAATGGATCTTCCACTTGAGACGAGCTTGATGGGATAGCATACTGAGCCTTTGAAGGAGTCAAGGGCATGCGTTCGGGAGCGGCAGGAGTCGAGGTGTGGTCTTTTGGGACCCTACATCCAGAGGACTGAATACTCGCACCTTTAGTGTCTTCACGACTTGTAGATGCCGTTTCGTCTCGTTTTTTTAGCTCGTCAGCATGCCGCCAAACACGTCCATCCCAAGCATATCCATTTTCGACCCTTTTGGCTATGGCGTACGGGACATACCCAGGAGCATAAAATGGTGGATGTGAAATTGATGGCGAACATCCAGGCCATTGGGGCGGGAAGGGAACATGAGAGGGTGCTGTTTCGGCTGGCGCTGGATCAGCATGTGTTTGAGGGGGTTCTTGAGATCGAAAGTACTCGTGTGAAGTCGTCGGCCGATGTCTTGAATCGAACATTGATGCGTGCCGTCTGTCAGATTCTGGGTCATATGAATGAGGGAGGTTGACAGGCACTTGTATATGTTGAGCAGGCGTGGTCGGTCGATCGTCCGGATGTGTATAGGATGGCGGGGATGTGGATGCAAGTCCTCGTGAGGCCACAGACTGTCGAGGTGGCAGTGCATCGTGGGATACAGAATTTGATCGTTGATCATTCCCTGGGAGCGGCTCCTTGGTACGCGAAGGGGACCGACTCCTGCTTCGAGGAGGTGATGAGGTCGACTGTGGCTCGAAGAGTATTCCACGGTGCACCTGATAAGTTAGTGGCTTGCCAAGGCGAGTTGCATTAGATGAACTACTTTGGAATGGGGGGCAAGTGTGGAGCCTGTTGGACATTTCGGTGGGCTGAGGATCTCCCGACTCTGCGTATAACGCTAGCGGTGGCGGAGATATCACAAGCTGGTCAGGAAGAATCCGTGACGGAGGCGAGCAACGTCGGGTCTGAGACATTAAATCCCTAAGCATCCTGATTTGGTCGTCAAAAGAGGTAGTATGAGTCCTTGTGTGGGTACCAGTGGGTTCTTTCAACAACTCGTTTTCTTCCAAGCTTTCAGATTGAAATATTATCGAAAGTGACCCCATAAGCGACGTGGGATCGGGTGGCCTACCTGAGGAACTCGAAGAGGGGAGTTGTGCTGTCCGCATGAGTGGAGGAGGTGGTGGCATAGTATCAGGTGGTAATGACATTGACTCCAAGTTCTCCAGGTCTGCAGTGTCTGCATCTGAGGGTATGGAATGAACCTGGCCTACGGTAGAAACGACATTTCCGTCTACATCTCTTATCCAATGGCTTTCAATGACATTTCTGCAGGCTATAAGGTGCGCGTTAGAAGAACGTCTGTCCAGCCAGTAATTCTGAGCTGGTGCTGTTGGACGAAAGTCAATAGCCTGGTCAAGATAGTATTCTTGCGGATGGTCCTGCGGAGGATGGTGAAAGTGTCTCTGTGTATCCTGAATGTCTAAAAATGGCTGAGGAGCTTCGAAGGTGCTTTCTGGAAGTGAAGTAATATCATGACGTGACTGGGTCGTTTGGATTCGTGTATGTGGCGTCGAACGGGTATTGGAGAACATCAAGAGTGATGCGATTAAGAAAATAGTTGGATAGATGTATTTCGTCGTGTAGTTTGTCAAAGGTCGTGTCGTCGTGTAATTGTGGTCAAGTGAGTCCTCATAAGCGCTCAAATTTCAAGCACCATTGCCATTTGAGAGCCACGAGAGGATTGAGCGCTAGCATTGATCTATTGTGGATAGTATTGTCATCATATATCAAAAGCCGAATAAGGCACCGTACCATGGGGGTCATAAAGAGATTTGCGTACCCATCGAGGTTGATGTAAAAAACAAATGTCGAATACTTTTTTCGGTGCCTATGCGACGACGCGTACCAAACACGGTCAAATGATCTAACTCCGGTAACTCTCCGCAGGGGTTCTCTTAGGTTCTCTTTTGTCTCTCTAGTTTTGTTGTAGTGACGTTCTTTGCACGGTATGTCTCTCTTTTCGTTCTGTTTTTGAGCATCCTCTTCACGCCTTTTTACTCCAAACATCCAGCTATCTTTTATATTATGCAAGCCCTGTGGAACTGGGGGTCTTGATCGCGCCCACAAAATCATGCCGGTGTTGTCAACGAAAAACGTTTTTCATCCGCCTCAAGACCGCTCGGGATCAACAGATCAAATTTCTCGAGAAATCAACGACGCCTCCTTTCTGATATCAGAATCTGAAACTGATGCCTTGATATCACATGCCATTGAAAAAGTCCCCTCATCGAAGTGGTTCTTTCCTGAGTGATAACATATATGTATATAAACCACGCATCTGCTTTGGTTGCGACTCAAGGTAAACGGCATAAACACCTATGATCAATTTAGATCTCAATCGATCTCAAGGTAAGGTAATTAATTTACTTGTAAGCTTGCCCGTCCCATGTACTTTGAGGAATGTCGCGGCTACTGTCGTTGCGACATCCTCGGTTGATATATCAAAGTATTCTGTCCATCTATCATTACATAAAACCTGTAGTAAAAATTACACATAAGCAAGCGAGGGAAAGAGAGAGAGAGCTGTCCGTGCCAGAAGTTTATGTATACAAGATGACCAGTCAAATTATCCAACCTCCTGATCTCCCATGAACCCTCAAAACAGACAAACGAAATTGCTGGGGAAGATATGCCTTCCTTCTTCCCTCCGTGCCTCATCAAGAAGCTCACCACTCCACCATCCATCATCAGGAGTCGCCGTCACCGCAATCACATCACCCGTTTGAAAATCGAATTCCTCGTCAATCGTCGCAGTGTAATCGTACAGTGCTTTCACTAATAGTAAACCATCAATCACGTCTTTTCATGCTCTGATCGCGGCAGAGATCATGATATGAAGTTCTTACCATAAAATAAGATCCCTCCGGTCCCGCGCGTTTCTGTCGTCGGCGGAGGCGTCGGAATGCGCAATTGCTCCTGAGAATGGTGTGTCGGGACGGGCAACGGACCTGAGACACGGTTGTTAATTCGCGTGGTCAGTCGCGGAGACGCCGGTCGTGGGAGTGGAGGCGGGTCAATGCTAGACTGTCCATTACCGTATGATAGGCTGTTGTTGACGTTATCCCCATAAGTTCGATGCGGCGAAGGCTGAACATCGGAGGGTGGCTGTGTCCATATTTTCGCAAGAGATTCGGGCGAAGACTCGGGGCCATTTTGATGCTGGGAGTCATCAAAGTCGTTCGGATAATGTGGCGTGACGCGATGCGAGATGCGTTTGAATGTTGCTTGGCGTATTATGGGCCTCAGTTCTGGGGGCGCAGTACCGTCGCGCGGGTTGTATGGAACGAATCTGGCTGGGTCCAATATAAGATGGCCGGTACCGTATTTTACGACAAAGTTTTCGACATCACGTTCGGCTTCGAGTTGATCAAGAACTACACGAATACGTTCGCAAGACTGGCGACCACGTCATGAGAGAAGCATCAACAGGAACCAAGATATTCTTACCAAATCATCATTCACGCAGAGGGTCGATACCGCGTTAGCGTATGACCAGAGGGTGTCCTTCATGACGTCCAAACGATCTTCTTCCAGATCCTGACACGTATCACAGAAATCTTTCCAATCTGCTTCCCATCCCGGCATCATATTAAGAAGATCCTGAGTAAATTTTTCAAAGTCTATCCCATTAGCCTGCACCGTCTGCTGTGTTCGGTGCAGCTTCACCTGAATACGCTCCAGGTCTTTGCCTTGTACAGAAGCGCATTGCTGGGTATATGACTGAATTCGTTTGCAGTCGGCATCATATTTTTCTTTGGCTTTGGCCACGTATGATTCTTGGGTCTGTTTAGCTTTAAATTTCTTCTCCACGGCAGCTTGCACGTTTCGCCTGTGATTAACTTGCTTAGTGTGCATATCGGACGTTGCAACTTCGAGATTAGAGCGGATTGTTGAAGCTAGCTCGCTATGAGATGCGGCCTGTCTCCCCGTTTCCAGTCGGAGGGTGTCCAACGAGTTGCGTAATTCACTAGTATGCAATCAGAGATCATCGTCCGATGACGAGAGGCTCTCTACACACCCAATCTCTTCACCACCCAACGGCAGTTTAGCCAGAGTTGCAAGGCTTTTGGCGTATTGCTCCTCGATCGCAGCTCTAGGCCGATCATCTTGGTCTATAATTTCGTCATGCAAGGTGGTGGGCGCCAAACATACCTCTCGATCCAAAAACGCCCAAGTTCGTCGGTGGTTTCCATCGCACCCCTCATCTTCGAGAACAGAATGTTGACTCCATCGTCACCTGGACCCCAGAACGAATTACAAAAGTCCCGAGATGTATTTCCGTACAGCGGATCGGTTCCAGAGGCAGAGGCATACTGGGACGACGAGGTGGCTGAGGCTTGTTCCCGTACAGCCATGGTCTGACTAGACATAGAAAGCCCAGGAGATCAGAGAGAACGACAAGTGAAAAGAGAAAACGACTAGATCACCGTGGCGAAGCGGAGGGTCAGTGGTAGAAGATTCTAAAGATGGCTGTGTTTGAGCTGAAATATACCAATGACAGATTTTGATGATCTCTTGTTATTATTCAGACTTCTCCTGGCAAGTATAGATCTTTCTGGCCGAACAGACCTCTGGATTTCGATTTGTTCTGCGGATCCCTTGGCGCCCATGCCGGCAATCTATAGCTCGGAACGAAGAGGGAATGTTCATCACTTGATACGTTAAATCTTTCCATGAAACGCGCAAACTCCTTGTTCAGTCTCTTCTTTTTCCCAATTAAGGCTGATGAGGCCTGTGCTTTGCTTGTTCCGTCGGTTTTTTCTAAAACGCAGGAGTTTAGGAGTGTTTAAGGGAGTATTGTATTCAGGGTCAGTCATGTTACATATCATCAGTGTCAGCAATATTTTCAACAGTTCCGAGGACATTCCACCGGAACATTCACAAAAAACCCACACAATATCTCGAACGGCTCTATGAAGGAAAGACGCTTTCGAGGATCGCTCCCTCCGAACCAACTACATGGATACCTACGAATCTACTGGACTCCATAACGATTCTCTGCGGTCCTCGCTATGAAAATCCGTGAATTAGACTTGCCACACGTTCGGGGCGGAAGCCTTTTTCGCCCGGTCCCCCACAAACGTTCTCGAGGGAATCTGAGGGCTATTCTGATGCACGTTCATTTCCCAGCACAAACGCTTGAAGTGTCGTGTATCCTACGTTACTCAAAGTGATGAACCTAAACGTGTCTTCTTCCGAACAAACTGACAGCAGACCGAGGAAGGCTCTGCGCCTTACGAGTGCGTATAAATTGTTACCGTTTTCCTCCCCATTACCCCTCTCGAAGCCTGCGAACCACTTGGATGGCATGAATCTATAGAGCACTTACAGGGCGTTCGGGATATCATGCTTCTCCGAATGTCCTGTACACGTCCTACGACACCTGTTATTCCACTGCGGTCCGCAACCGGAAGATCCATCAGGCATGTGTGGTGAGAAAGCACTGTTGAACTAGCCCACCGAAGTTCAAGTTCAAGTTGTACAAGATGACAGGGCAGATGTCACTCGGGACTCTCTTGTCCACCCAACTTGGATCACTTGTGACTCATGCGCGTGAGACAATTCGAGACGCTATCAAAGTGGTTTGCCCTCTTCCTGTCATTGTATTAAGGCGTTCATCCCTGCATAATCTCCTTATCCCTACTACCGAGTCTATATGTTTCCTTCGCGCTATGACGATACTAAGCATCAACCGGACAGCATATCCATCTCATACCAATTGCTCGTGTTTAAGAAATTGCCTTTGGGCATTTCTCTAACCGTTCTTGGTCTGGTTTTTGGGCTGTGTGATGGTTCAATAATTTGCAATCGGAGCGCATATCATTTTCCTCCACTTTTTGATAGCGATAATTCCAGTATTGTTGAGCTCAAGCTGGGGGAGAAGCTTTCCATATATGGGTCCGACACCCAAATGGGTCCACGTGGTCCTTGAATGTTTCGAACATACTATTGTTTTTGTTTTGACTATCAACTCAGCCACGCCTATCTGACTGGCTAATCCTGCCAATTGTGCGAATGCGAATGGTCGCCAATCAGCGCTAACTAAGGAAATGCTGTATCCTTATCAACAACAAGGATTGTGATTACTTGTACTCTAACTGGAATTGGTGCGCAGTACCCCAGGTCTATTACTCAAGGAAATGCCGGTACCAATCCACATACCGACGCTCTATTCTGCTGACTCTGAAGGGTATGAAATCCCAATCTTCTGTGTTTCAACATTATTGAACTAAAGTCATTTCAGGTCGGTTCTTCGGGAGTTTATGGAGGCACAAGAACAAAATCGTACATCACAGGCATTCAGGTCGGATGTTCCAGGTAATGGAAATGCAGCCATACATCATGGATCAACAGTTCAACGCCCAGAGAATGGCCAAACGCAAGACTCTCATGGGTTGTCTTCAGCTCCAGTCATCCTCTTTTCTACTTCATTGGTCAATCCTGCTACTTCAGATGGGTGAGGAACGCTCTTCCGTTCGGTTTGCAGATGTGTTGAGTGTCTCATTGTAGTTTCATCCAGGAGCCTGGTATAGGCACTCAAGATGAACAGGACCACACTCGAAGGTTTTCACAAGATCCTCAGCCTACCAGGAAAACTGTACAAGACCCAGGGCCAAGTGATCGAGGTTCACGGGAAAGCCAGCACTACAGGCCTCGTCATGAATTTGGCACTGCGCTTGAATCCGGTTTACCTGCTACGGATGCGCAAGAACCTCATCGATCGCCGAATTTTGGTGTTTCAGAAGAGTGAGTAGCAATTGTTGATCCGCTATCCTGCTGTCTGAAGCTTTCATCGCAGCCAAATCCTACCAGACTCTGCATATGTTCAAGATCAACTACGACCAGAATCGCGTTTGCATAATCCCTATGAGAGGTTCGTCGCCTAGAATCTTATTTGATTTGGCCATGTTTCCGACGATACTCGTACAGCCCTTCACCTGTGAGCATCCAGGAAGATGCCCACGCACGTTCGGTTCAGGCTTTTCAAAAATCTCGTGCAGGCAACGAGACCATTATGGACCCAGGGCCGAGCAAGCAACGTTCCCACCGACGTTCGCGATCTCATAATAATGAAGCTATGATCTCGGACACGGCCACAACAGAGCAGGCAATGCGCCAGCTGAAGGAGCAGAAAAAGGAAACTAAAACACTGCGCAAAGCATTAGGTCTAACAGTCGAGCGGATGGACGCGGAAAATCAACGTGTTCTTGCACTCGAGAGGAATAACCTTAAGGTGATAGAACGGTTCTCGATGCTGAACGAAAGTAGACTGGCTGCTCAGAAGGAGGCCCTAAATGCAGGCTCTGAGTTGCGGGCATACCAGTTTCAGCTGGCGAATGCACACAAAGAGATTACAAGGACTCAGGAGATGTTGAGAACGTTGGAAAAGCAACGTGACGATGCTGAGCAAGCGGCATCTCGCGCTCGAGCAACGGCGCGACAGTACGCTCAAGAACAAATGATTGCTGCTGCTCAAGCAGAGGGCAGGCGGCTTGGTTTTGAAGCTGGGCTGAGACGGGCTCGGGAAGAGGCTGCACTGAGAACAGGATTTAGACGTGTACCCAGCTCCCAGGTGCGTCGCGAATCAGACACTCAAGTAACTGTGCTCCCCCCCGATTTTGATATTGAGCGTGTAATCTCGTCCCCTGTTCACCGGCGCACTCTGCGTGCCCACCGACAGAGTATTCCCAGAGAACCTTCGCCGCCACCTGAAATCCGAGTCCAGTCTCCTATATCCTCCGAATCTGAGGCGTTCGAGGAAGAGTCACTACCTCCTCATCCTCCTGGACCCGCTCCTCCTGCTCCGGAGATCGATCAACCGCCATCGCCTGGACCTTCTGTGTTACGCTACGCCGTCTCAATACCTCCAGCTTCCGAGATAGAGCAACAAAACAGCCCAAACCCAAATCAATACCCTAGTGAATCGTCGCAGCCTTGGGTGACTGCTCGTGAACTCCATCAAATAACAGGAACTCAGCCATCTCCCGAACACATCATTCAAACTAATCTTCCTGGCGAGTCGAGAAATGTCGCTGCTTTCGCATCGAATCCGCTTCAAGACAATCCCGGCAAGAAAAAAAAGTCGTGGTTCCACCGAACTCTTACCCGGCCTTGGCGAAAAGCTTCGAGAGTTGTCCCGAAGGCATCCTCATCGTGGTATCAACCCGCGTCGTCAGCAGACCCACCGCCTATCGTTCGCACTCATGATTTTGGTGCCGGACCTCAGACCTCTGCCGATCGTGCATCTGTCTCGATGAGTTTATCACATTTTGAAATAGTTAGTCCTTCACCGGGCGCGCCGGGTCCATCGTATCGTAATCCCCATGGGAATGAGCATAGTTTTACACGAAGTGATTCGAGAAGAAGGTTCATCGAGAGGGCACCTCTTCACAGTATAGATGAAGATTCTTCTTCGGATGTGAACGAGGCTGTGCATACTTTAAGAAGGGATATCACGCCAATATCGCCAAGTATGGGACAAATTCGGGAGCTACTTGGAGATACCACATCGAATTACTCAGACCCTAAAGCAGTTGAGGATTGGAGACGATCGAGCGCAAGTGTCAGTATTACTACTGAGACGGTTTGTAGTTCCCTTGTCACCCAACGATTTTATATGTGTAGTGTCTCATGCCTTTTTAGAATCCAAGCCGTCCTGCACCGAATGCTGTCAGTGGGCGAACTGGTCCTCCTCGACGACGGCCTGTTCATCTTACTGTACCCGCTCTGCTTGCGCCTCAGCACGCAACGCCACCTTCATCGTCAGTGATACCTGGCAGCTCGCAGAATCCGGCTTTTCTTGGTGTTCGTGATGTTCGGCCGTCTCTGCAACGTAACCCCACGTCTGGGACTGTTTATGGGATCACCGTTGAGCCTCCTGTATGTCTCTTAGTTACTAGTTTCTCCTCAGAGAAGTCAACTGAATCCGTTACAGTCATGCTCACCAACTGAAGCACCAAATTCTGCACGTCCACTTCAAGAGAATCTACTTAGCCCAAACCTGATTCATGCCTCCAGCTTGCGCTCAATACCACTCTCACTTCTGCCTTCCGGTGCAAGAGATTCCATGACGCCTCCCATATTCAACCCTGCCCATCCTGGTTCTGCTGCTAGCCACCCCCAATCTCCCCACATACCACCTAAATTTCCGACGACTCAAGCTTCATCACGCTCGCTTGCTCAAACTGACCAACCGCCACCGTCCCAGTATCAGAAGCCAGTCAACCACCATAACCGAACTTCTCATGTAACAACGGATGCTTCTCGCCGCGTGACTGATAATGCATCAATCCAATCAGGCCCCAACTCAGTGAATGCTGCTCGCAACGCTGCGCAACAGGGTTATCCGCACCCAGCACCCGTGAAACCTAATCATACCTCACATCGACGTACTGTTTCGGACTCCACATATATCCAGCCAAATGCTAGCCTGCCTGTAGGGAACGACACCGTCAATGGGATACATGATCTTCGCCGGATTGCGTCAAATCAGTCTATAAGTTCGGTACGTTCAGCCAATTCACGGTACTCACGGTTTGACCCCAGTTCCTATGTGGAACCAACCGAGCTGTATAGACCTGTCTCCGTGGGGCCAAATGGGCAGGGTGGAAGACGAAGGACAATGTCTAATGCAACTGGTACGACTTTGTCTTATATATCATGACCGTGTTGAGTGGACTGCCTCTATTTATCTATTATTTCTTCTTTTGCTTGTATTGCATCAAACCTCCTTACTGTATCCATACCTGAGGTTGAGTAACTTCCTTTCCATTGGACCTTTCTTTTTAATTTCACAAACCTTTTGGTTGGGTTCTATTCGCTGGTCAGGCACCTTTTAGGTGGTTCTGTATGTATTCAAACGTCATGTAAAACAATTGGACCTCGAGAAGACAGTGGCCATTACATAGTATCGTCAGATAGACGAAGCGCTTGCCTCGAGCTATTGATTGATGCTTGAAGAGAATCAAATTTTCTGCACAGCCCCTCATATATGCCGTGAATCTCCAAGTTGCCAGGTAGGAAAAACGTCTTCATATGCCGGAAATGCATCAACCTATTGAGGACGTCTGCTCGTTATCGTCTAACGAGGACAGACTGCGAACTCTGAGCCCTTGCGTGTGGACGAACGACTGAGATTGTATGACTTTAGTACGAGGGATTCGATCCTATGCTTTCAGCTTACCAGACGTCGCAAAACACAAGATTCTATTTCGTTGCTAGATAACATTTTACTCTCAACCAGAAATTTGTCCTTATTCCGTATATGTTTTTTATTCTCCTCTTCTGTCTTCGGAAGTTCGTAAAATACTGGACATGTTCCATATCAGCACAAAAGTATCAGAAATGGTTGAATTGATGTGGGCTTACTTATCACGTTGAAACTTTCCCCTGTTTCAATCCTGGGTGTATTTGGACTGACATGGTACCGCTGAAGGGAAGAAAACCAACATCATTCCTCGAGGTTATAACAGCAGACCTGCGGACCTTTAGAGCATTCGTCTTCACTTTGTATTCAATAGGGAATTTATTTGGGTTTAATATGGAGAGTACGCATCTTGTAGATTGGCTCGGAAGCATGAGATCCATATACAAGAATATTAACTTGGAAGCAGTCTAGATGAGAGGGCTCTAGAATATTACGACGTGAGTGGAAAATCCAGGCTACAAGAGGGCGTCAAGATGATAGACATTAGTGTACAGCTGGCAGTATGGAGAGAAGATGAAGTGGGACGACTGATAGGAAAACACTGAGGCTATGCCGAATGCATTGCCATCATAAGTGATCATGACTTTATATCGTACGATACAAGCTCGCACCTACACTTACATATCTTGACAATGAAAGACAAACGAGACCCTGAGCAAACGCAGGAGAGAGAGTCGAATGCATCACGTTACATGATTGGTGTATGTCAGTACTTCTGACGCCATGGGCCGGCGCTACAGGAAAGCAAGTTACACCTCGTGGAAGCCGCAGAAAGTATTCCATTCACAGCCATCGAGATGACAAATCCTGGTCTTAGTCCCTGCCGAAGGCGACAGTAGTCTGATATGCCCTCTGCAAGAGTCCATGACATAAGTGAAGATATCCATAGTGCCAGAGCAAGGACAGGATCGATGTCAGAAGAGCCGCATTCAAGATTACTCAAGCCCGCCGTGCAGCAGCGCCTCGATCAGCCGAAGTAGGATCTCGGTTCTCAATTATGATTCCCAAGTCCAAAACCTCAACCGTCCCACGTTTCTGACGGATCTCACATTCACAGCAAGAGGCCTAGTGCTTCTGGTCGCAAATCATGACGTATGTCCGTACTTGGTTGACAAGCTTGGAATTGAAACGAAGATGTCGAGTAGAATATCTATATTCAAATCGAGGAATGGGAGTGCAAAGTAGAGTAACAATGTCAGTTTTTATCTTGTGAGGGACCATTCACCCTTCGAATGACTGAGAATATGAAAGGTTACTTATCCCCATCATAATCGTGATAGCCTCACTGTCGATAAAATTCCCGGTGCAGCGTCGCCAATGAAAATTTTTTGACTAGGGTGACATTGTCTGTATCCAGGACGTCGTAGAATGTGAGGAGAGCGGAAACGAGAGGACGGTGGTTATGATGTCGGTAGAAGACTTGATTTTGATCAGAACAAAAAAATTTCAAAGTTTTCGTCAAGCCTGCTTTCATGTAAAGCATCTATGATTTTATGTGCGCCGTCATCTGAACAATGGAGCTGCGGACTTCATATGCATTTTTAGTATCCTGAAAGTCTTTGAGCTTTGGGATGTCTCAAGCCTGGAAATTTGACACGGCCATAATCGATGATCCCAACAAGCCATGTTCAACTTAAAAATCGACGGCGAAGTTCACAATGGCGTCGCAGCTATATCCAAAGTTCCTGGTAACCAGTCGAGGCCAGTCGAGGCCACTTGCGCTGAATACAACGAAGCATTCTACGATTGAGAGGAAGTAAGTGAACGTTGAGACTCGTGACGATACTTTCGTAGTTTTTCGCTTATGGGTCAACGCAGGTCTTTTCCATACAACAAGTTCTACAACCTTCGGTATTGCTAGCTTCGGTACTGTCGTTTCATATTGTCCTGACAGCAGTTCCAGGTGGCCGTAAATATGATTACACCAAGATATACAGCTTGGATAAAAAGGGGGACGAAGCGAAGGAGAATGCACTCGTCTGGAATGTCTATTTCAATGAAGCAGAAAACTACGACGCGGACATGATACAAGGCTTTCGAAACATCATTGACGGTCTACTGGTTTTTGTGAGTTTTCAAAAAACTCTCACAACCCCTTTTATCCAGACTAAATACCAGTTGAGGCCTCTCTTTTCTCAGCAGTAGTGACGACATTTGTTGCTCAAACCTCTCAAGCTCTTCAGCCAGATAACACCCAGATCATGGTTTCACTCCTTTTCGAGAACAACAAATTGTTGGGAGCTGCTGGAAGCGTGGCTAGTATAAATGCAGTACAAGTAGCAACCCTAGGCCCAGGAAGCCGAACCTACACTTCGATCGGTGTCTGGGTCAACGGGCTATTTTTCACGAGTCTCGCTCTCTCATTGTCGACTGCTCTTCTAACTGTTCTAGCCAAACAATGGGTTCATGTCTGTACATTCTCTTCCGTCTATCTCATTCATCTTGCTCGAGAGTTATCAGGCTTATACTGCGATTGTTCCCGGCGATGCAAAAACTCGTGCTTTGATTCGTCATTTTCGCTTCCAAGGGCTCATGAAATGGAAGCTCGGCGACATTGTCGAGAGTCCACGTCTGATTCTACATGGTTCAGTGACCATCTTCCTCGGGCTTGCTCTCTATGTTTATAAGTTGTCCTCTCCAATATGCGGGCTGTTTCTGCCATCGCTGCCCTCACATGCCTCTTTTACTTTGCAACTTCCCTACTCCCGGCTTTTTCGATCGCTTGTCCCTATAGAGTTTCCTTCATGTTCTCTTTAACTCGACCTTTGATGTTTACTCTCTCTGTTATAAAATGCGCTCTCTCGATTACTTGGTATGCATTGACCCGGAAGTCAGACAGGGTGATATGGCCAGAAATGCCAAGGAAATTTGTGAAAATGGCAGAACACAGTGCAGTGTTTGTCGACAACAATAGTTTAGTCGGTGTTGCTGGTCATCTCGCTTGTGAGTCATTAGATTGGCTATTTAACCACTCTTCTTCCAACCGTTCAGTGAAAATGATTGTTGCTGAGGGCCCCTGTGGTCTGATCGATGAATAGCCTTCAAGTTTGTACTCCCTCGATACCTTCGGACTCGGACGTCTAGCCTCAATCTCCGAACACAAGTTTGATCTTTTTCTATGTACGGTCGAATACTCCTTGTCCCAGTTGTCAGAAATGTCATCAACGTCCATCACGGAGGACCAGGTTGATCAGAGTTCATCTGGCAGACTGATTGAAAACCTCTTAAAGATCTCCTCATCTAAATCCTTGTTGGACGGACGTATTGCCTACGTGAGAGAGGATTGGAGGGAACAGATCGAAGATGCACTAGTCAACTTATATAGAGTGACGATCAATAGAAGGTGACATGTTTTATCGAGGCGTCTTCTGAATTGGGGTCAACCCAACCTACTTCGATCCGAGCGTGGTCATCAGATCCTGTTTCATTGCGCAAAGAGAGGGAAAACGGAGGACATTTGTGATTTGTTGGATCGAGGAATCGATCTTAACCAGCGTGATACCAACGGCTGGACTGCTTTGCACATTGCGGCTTCCTCAGGCAATCTGGATGTGGTCATTCCCCTTGTTGAACGGGACCCATCCCTTATCTCTATTCAAACAAGTTCATCCTCTAACTCCAAGTCTGCACTCTATCTTGCGTTTGAGCGCAAGCTCACTCCGGCGTCGTGGCATACCTTTTGGACCATGGCTCCATTCCATCTCCCAATACACTACATGTTGCAGCGTTTGCGCGGTTCGTGCATCACCTAAACCCACGTTTGGTAGTGAGTCTGCTCGACCACGGATGGGATAGAACGTTCAAAGATGCAGATGGGAGGACACCTCTCGATATTGCACGTAGCGAGGGCCATCACTCTATTATCGAACACTTGGAACATTACCAGACTGTCAGGCTTCGGCCATACCCGATCGCGACACTCTCTCGAAGAGACATAGAAGCCTCACCGAATCTCGTTCAGCGAAATCGTCCGGGGAAGTTTTCATAGGGTCGTAAGTCAGGAAACGTCAATGTATTCAAATCTAAATAGGCCCTTGGAACAGTCCAATGTCCAATTATGACAGCGTACGTACACAATGTCGTGGCACTACTGCATCGTAGCAGTGACAAACACATTAGCGAATTGGAAGCGTCGGGCTGCTCACTCCTCATGTGGGTCTACCTATCTTCGGTAGAACCGTGCACGGTAGGCGCCAGGAGCGCCTCGGGTTCATTATGCGAGAACAGCAGATTTCTGGGCATTGTCGATGACTGTATCGTCTTACTACCTCAGCGTTTGCGCAGATTTAGTGACAATTTCTATCTTTCGCGTTGGTTTTATAACCAATTATTTAGATTTGGACATAGCGGTGCTGATTACGCCTAGATCGGAGATGGCCTGTCTTCATACATGAGTGAGAGCGAATGCTTCTGTACGTACTGTGCTCTCATATTCTTCAGCGAAGCAAGATTGCGCGACTGCGGCGTATGATCGAACACGACTCGTGTTCGAGCGTGTTCAAGTCCTTCATCATGACTGTAACACGGCAGTAATTGGAATTGCACAAACTAGATGGATGCATATGTTATTTAGATGTTTGTCGACTACATTCCAATATGGCTCGGTGAGAACAGCGTCAATCCGGCAGATAACAGGTCGAAAACATCTTTTTGATATCATCTCCCATTTTCTACTCGCATGAGTGACTGTTTCAGGTTGTGGCTACAGAGTCCGTCGAAATCCATCTTTGCTTTCTGATTTCAGAGATGGTACGCCTGTGTGCAGCAGGTCATACAATCTCTACCACCGCTGGCCTTGCCGCGTTTTCTATTGGAAACTCAGCAATGACAATATTTCACAGGTGGCCGTAATTATGATGATACAAAGAAATATCGCACGGGCTAGTCTATAGTAAATAAATTAGGATTAGGATAGTACAAGAAAATATTACCAATGTTAGAAACGACAAGGATGATGATCGAGGATCAGTGAACTGGTGAATGGTCTTCGTATTACCTGCGCTAGAAAGGATTGGATGGATGGGATAGGATGTTGTTATTTTGGTCTTTGATGGGAAGAGACAAAAGTGTCGGCGTCAAAAGACGACAGGAACAACGATAAGTGAATGGTAGAAGACCCAGCAATGTATCTTGATAAAAGATAGATTAGGTAGAATAAGGTCCTAACATCAAGATAGATGGATCTCACTTCGAATGGCTCTTACGACCAACTTTCTTGATGCCGGGCCAGGAAATCCAGCTCTATTTTATCGACATCAGAGTATTCTTGATTCCAATCTGCATGAAGTGGTGTGGAGGTCGTTGCTTAGGTATTGAAGGGATACGATGACAGCAGTTATTGCTTGTCCTTTCTGCTTCCATGAGTGTATGAGCCTTCAAAGTGGATCTGTGATATAGAGATGTAGCTACAGAGGTGATATGTAGAAGTATAGAAGTTGAACACAGATGAGAAGAAACGACCGTTCCAGATGATTAACTGAGTGGGGATTGCAGTTTTTTGAGAAGGGAAGAGCACTGAGGTAAAGGACTGTGGCCAGTAGTAGAGATTATCAAGGGGGAGGGTGCCGAAGGTAAGGTTGTTGGCCAGGTCAATGACCAGTACCTTGTCAAGATGATAAGATTTACATTGCACATGTTGACTTGTCCGGACCCAAGGGAACTATCTCTACCTCCCCCATGCTCACTTCACAAAATAACAGTGGAATTGCAGGCAGGCATTAGTACAACCTGTTTTAAAGTGTGCGGGCCTGTGGTCGAGAGTACTGAACAGGTCAGTGGTGAGTGTCATCGCAAGTCCATTCGGCGATAGCCATCGCGATGGAAGGATCGACCTTCGCGTTGTAGACATAATGAGTACAGATATTTTCACTGCTCAAGGGATGAGAACGAGAATCTTACAGATGATGGAATATGGATTTGATACGCCTGCTCGATATATCTGGGCTAGCTCACAGGCCTCGAAGACAATGCCATGAAACTGGAGCCTTCCTGACTTGTGCTGTGCAGCTATATCCATGAAAAATGGTTAAGAACTGGAAGCAATGAGAATAAGAAATCTCCATTATCAAAGATAATGTGCAATGAACGTTACGTCCCCGCTAAAATTTCACGACAAAAAATCGAAAGCACAGCGAATGTAGAGGTTATAGATTTCCAAACGACTGTACATTACAAATAATACCTAAGGATCATCCATCAGACAAACGCTCGCCTCGCTGGTTCCTATCCAAACTGTTCTTACGAACAAGCCCAGAAAAGGTGCCAAACGTCCTCGAGACTCTGCATGAACAGAGCCATGTTCTCAGTATAACGAGGGAGCGCAAAAATCATCGAGTGGATTTGAAGGATGTGGCATTTGTAAAAATGCGAGACTCGGTCAGTTTCTATAAAATAGATCCTGATGAGTATGTTCTAAGGAAACAAGAAAGGGCGCGAGGGAGTTTATATAGGGCTCGCATGGTCCGTGCGTAAGAAACACACGTGATCGTGCGGGATTACGACCTCCGCCCTTGTTTTCTTCCATCTAAGTCCAACAGCGTGTCATTCAATCACGAATAATACCTCCTAGTTTGAGTATTGTGCTTCTAGTGCTAGGTGTTTGAAGAACGCTGTCGCAACCGTCATTGGGGTGATTGAAATTCGCCCATCTTCGAATCACCAGCGACCCATGGTCTCACATAGAGCATTGAGCATTCTTCAATCTGATTTGGAATTGACCGACACGGCGGTCTACCCCTGAAGACATGTCCTCCGGCTGAGATAACAAAGCAAGGCGGCGTAGGCGTAGAATTGATGGTCGAGAACGATCTGCCAGCTCTTTGTGGATCGAGAACTCGGTGGCGATTACTGATGTACCCAGCCAGGAGATTTCCGCCTTGCATGGATTACCAGCTCTTTAGACAGGCCTGTCTTCTCTTGGAGAGGTATTGTGCGATTCTAGCTTAGTGTTCCGTGGCATGATTAAGATCTTGCCCTGCATGATCGATCCTTGTTCCATTGTAATTGTTCTTGTTCTTGGAAAGGTAACGTTATATTATATTGTACTGATATGATACCCTGAAATTGTTGTACTCATTATATCCTTTGTTCTTCCTTATCTGAAGGAGCACACTCCACACGTTTCTGTGAATTCTCGGCACAAAGCCTTTGATCGGCAATTACGATTAAAGTATAAATAGTTCTACTCTTGACCTTATTCCTCAATTCTTGTCATCTCTTACTGCTATGGTTAAACGATCTAAGTCTCCCGAAACAGCTGAGGATGAAAAATACTTTACGGTTTATCAACCTTACCCGCTCAATGTGAATTGGGAACTCTCGTCTGATTATATCGCCTTTAGTCGTTGGGTCGCTGCATGCATTGGAACGGAGCCTCTTCATGCATTGCACTACAAGCCCAGTGTGGGTTGCCTAGAAGACTCATCTTCTCATTGGTTCTAATCAGACGAGATGCTTTAGGCGCGCGGTATGGTT
Organism: Termitomyces sp. DKA19; assembly: GCA_018851325.1. Taxonomy (NCBI): domain Eukaryota; kingdom Fungi; phylum Basidiomycota; class Agaricomycetes; order Agaricales; family Lyophyllaceae; genus Termitomyces; species Termitomyces sp. DKA19. The sequence goes on along the minus strand of JABCKS010024897.1, from coordinate 6,304 downwards.
CTAATCGAAGTCGACAAGAGATACCCGCACAACGAGCGCTTATTAGGCGAACACAGATGGAAGGAGTTTCTCAGGAACCCAACCGACGAGGAGAAGGACAGAGTCTCACAGATTTTTCACTCGTTGTATAGCACTGGTCGCGAAGCCCAGAAGGATGGTACGTTTGTACAGGGTTATTTCGAGAATGTCGCGTTGATCTTGTCACAGGTTGGAAACGCCTTCACGTTGAATCTAGATGGTTTAAGGACTGGAGCCCTCGAACCGAGTGAGTTCGCGATCTCCAGGTCGTATGAGGATAGATACTTATAAAGAACAGTTTTGTTGACGAATACCCGCCAACTTACTGGTGCCCTACCCCACCCGAGGACAGGACAAATAAACCGATCTGTAGGCCCCTCCCAGTCAAGGTGAAGCCTCCGCCGCCCAAACCTGTCTTGCCCGGTACGCTTACTTGAAGTCGTTGTGATCGTCTTCTGACTTTTTTCCAGTCCCTGGTTCTATCGGATGGGTCAGCTCGAAAGCCGCGCCTCCGCAGAATACACCCCAAGCACGGAAGATTGCATGGGAGGGAGGAAGAAAGCCTTCTGAACTTGCTTTGACCCCTTCAGTTTGTACGTCAATTACTGTCAAATGTTTTCTTACAACCCAAGTAACCGCGTCTTAGGGAACAAGCCAATCACCTCGGGTACTTCAACGGCACCGTCACGTACTCGGCCAACTCCTGCCCCGAGCGTTCGCGAAGCACCTCCGCCCAGGGGCGCATGTAAGCCCTGATGAGTGCCCTCTGATCTTCACTGACCCGATCCACAGGGGGAAAACCTTTGAAAAATGTTACTTCTAATGCAGATCTTCCCTTCCCGCCTGGTCTCAACAACCGTCCTATACCTGGCCAGCCCCTCCCGGTGCCTCCTGGGCTGACGAAGCCGCGCTGGGCCGACGAAGTCGAGAGTGTCGCTTCAGGCTCAGGTTCTGACTCTCGTAGCTCTGACGAGACTGAGAAAACCTTGAGTGAGACCTTTGAAGGAAAGATGACCATCACTTTGTCACCGAGCCTGGATAGACAGCTTTATGGATTAGACGCTGATGAGGATGCCGTTTCTGGGCTCGATTCTCAGGTTCTCCATCCTTGGGAAACGAATGTTCCAACGTCTGCTGACAGTATGAAGTGGATTACGAACTCTGATGGTGCCCCAACAGAGAATTTGTGGGGAGAAGATGCAGGTCCCAGAGGGGAGCAGGTAGCGGAGTGCCCATTTCATAAGAACTTATGCAAGAAGGGTTTGTGTGATTGGAGAGCAAAGAAGGTGAAGGAGGAACAGAGACTCAAGGCGCTTGCGGCGAAGATTGATGAGGGAAGTAAAGGGGGGAGTAGAGGTAAAGGTGTGTTACGTGACATAATTTGGTGTCTTAGTTATGGCTGACTTTGGTTTAGGCAGAGGCGAGAAGACAGGCGGATGGAGGAAGAAACAAACCGGCTCGTCCACTGTTGATAGTGACAATGATGACAGTGGGTTTTCTCATGTGAGTGGCCGTAACAACAGGGGACGACGGGGGCAACGGGCTTGAGGAATGTGGTGGCGTGAATGAACACAAAGATGAGCCTCATTCAAGCTAATTCCAGACTGATTTTTTTCTTGAGTTGTATAATGCGTGTCGCTCCAGACTGACTTCTTTCTTGAGTTGTTTAACGTGTGTCTACGTCTACTTTTGGTTTTTCTGTATCATTGCATATGATGCATCCCTATGTACCTCGCAGACTAAGTGTTTGTGTATATTATTGAATAACACAATCCAGTTGTTTCCAACAGCTATGGACAACCTATTCAAAATTTTTGAGACGGAGCTTCTAAGTAGATTCATTGAAATTGGTTATTCTTGTTCCTCACCGACAAATGTTGGCTTGTATGCCGAGTAAAATTATGAGGAACAAATCAGCAGAGAGTGGATGGTCGAGTGTGGCAGTGAAGATTATGTTTGGAAGGGAAAGAAAAGACCGATTTGAACCTTCAAGAGTCAAGACGCTGATCTTTGGCAATTTCTTCAACGCGGGTTCCACTAAGTTTATGCCACGTCAAAATGCCACACTCAGTGGACAAAGCTGCCAGGTGGTTGGATGATACCAGTAGAATATACCAGATAATCACCCTTGTTGTAATGCATGGAAAGGGGCCGCGCATCTTGAAGAATCCCATCGTCCACGGTCATCCACCGATGTATATGAAACGGCTGATTTACACATTCCTCGGGGAATAGCGGATGCATTGGACATAGTCCTGACATATTCTATGCCTGGCACAAGACCACAAAGAAGCATTGATTGTAAGTTGTAAATATATCTCCCCATGCTCACATAGGTTGGCTAAGAAGGCCTGACAAGAGGAAAAAAAAGTTGTCAAGAAGGAGAAGGAGGAGGTAGAGAATGTATCTAGCAACAATGCTGACCTTAACACCTAGTGACTGCCATTTCCTTTTTGTAAATGTCTTTGATATTCTTGTTTTTATCACAGACTAGCTCACTTAAGGGGCTTCATAGTTTTTTGTAGTATTTCAGGCTGGCCCCCTTAAGGGGCTTTTTTTAAAAAATATAACATAATGAACAAGAGTTATAAAGGAAATAAGGAACAAAGAAAAGATAAAAAACCAAAAATAATGTATGGGATTAGCAATTGTTACTTGGCACTAGTGACAAAAGGGGAAACACTCAGTAAATCATCACAGTATAAAAAATCCCAAAGGCATACTAGTCACTAAGCAAAGCATCATAGCAAAAAATATGAGAATGAAAAAGTATATAAAATATTTAAATGAGTAAGAAGGTGATATAAGATAGACAAGACAAAGGACTTAATGTTTTTTAATCATATTTAACAGTTTTTCAGACTATTTAGTAGATGTATAATTGAAGTAAAAGATGAAAAAGAAAAGTTGCTAAGGCTTAGTGAATATTTTTAATTGTTGCTTTTGTTAGCAATGTCACTAGCATCATTATCATCCACAAGATTGGTTTGTTCAAGTTCATGTAGGCAGAAGGTGTCAATGTCAAAAGCATTGCTAGGCACAGATATGCATTCTCTAGTAAAATAGGGGACCAGGCAAAAAGTAGCTACCAGGTAATGCAAAACTGAGCCATCTAGTTTATAAAGAATGTAAGCACCTTCCCAGTTATGAGATATCACCACTAAAAAATCTAAGTAACAAGGCTTCATCTTCTTGTTATGGGTAATCTCAATCCTCATGTTCCTTATTAATATAAGGTCACCAGTCTAAAAGTTGTAGTTGCAAATTATAGTGGTGTGTTCTGCTTCAAAATGAATAGCAGTTAAACAACAAGCACTAAAGACAGTTTTGTGGAGTTGTTTAAGGTCTTCTTGACAATGTTATAAATTGATTGCTTGATAGACTATAAGGTCAGTAGAGGATATAAGGGAGTTCAATAGTGGTTGCAAGTATATCACTTCAACTATGTCAGCTGGAAGAAAGGGATAGGTACTTGTAATAGCATAGTAGAGGGAACAACCCATTTGCTTGCAAACTGTAATATGTTCTGACCAAAAGACTGAATAACAGGCAGTACTCCACTCAAATTGATTGCTATTAACAGCCTTGAAAAGAGTCTGGCAAATGTCAAAGTGAGGTTGTTTGACTATACCATTACCTCCATTCCTTGAGTTCCAGCCCTTAGTGACATCTATTAGTAACATATTGGATACAGCAGCCCCCTAACTAGCAACTAGCAACAACTTTCTGCATATATATGAAGATGCTACTACTATATATAGCAATGTCCCTTGTACTACTAAGGCTCTTGTTAGTGATGCTTGTATCTTGTTGGTATAAAAGTGGCTAAGTAACTTAGTTAGGCCTAATGACCTTAGTGACAATGCCTATGCCACCTTTATTTGCTATGCTGCTATGTTCTTCATTGTATATAATAAGCTGTGGTGATAAAATAGAGACAGCATCCATAAGCTATTCATTTCTACTGACTGCCACTTGTGTATCTTACAAGCAATGCATATTGACTTAGACCATAGAGGACTTTTTGCTACCCACTCAGCCTTACTGGAATGCTTTTGGTGACCCCAAGTTAGGACCAACCTCATATGGTATATTTGTACTTGCTGCATCTGCCAAATTCACCAGATAACTAGAGTATTTATTCCCACCAATTGTTGCTACACCAGCACCCTTGTTCGGCAAGATGTACATTGATACTATGTTTATGCTGCTCTCTAATAAGTTCAAGTATATCATCCAAGAATAATGTTTACTAACACACTACCCTGAGTTCTGTGTACTTGCTAGGCAGTATAGCAATGCTATTGCTAAGTAGCTTTATGAAGATGTCATTTATTGCTGGGGAGCTCTTAGTGAAATTGTTACCAATAATAGCACCCCCATCCTGAAGACCATTGCCTATTTAGCAAAGAAGTACAACTTGCACCACATCTAGGTCTCTAGTAACAACAAGCCATGCCATAGAGCTTGAGCTTGGGCTAGCTAAATTATAATCCCTGTTATTAAGTATAATGGACTCAAAACAATTATAGCAATATTCTTTGTGGTTGTCACTATAGTACCAGCAGAAGTAGTAGCCTATAGTAATGTATGATGTATCAATTACTAAGATGATGGGGTCAGGCAATTTATAGTTAATGGAAACTAGGGGCTTAGTGTTTTGGAGGGCTTTAACAAGGTCTTACTGGGCATTGACTTAGTCAGAACCAAACTTAAAAGGGACTCTGGTATATATGAGTTTCATTAAGTTGTTGGTGTAGTGAGCAAAATTCTTAACAAAAATTCTAAGAACATCAACCATACCCAGAAAGGCTCTAACTTCTATTAGCAACTTGCAAGGGCCCTAGCATTCTAGTAGGGCTAAGCAACTTTTGTCTAGTACCTGACTATTAGGCATGCAAACATGTCCTAAAATCTTGAACATTGAGGCATATAAGATCAGCTTATGATCAGAAAATGTACTGCTGCAATACTTTATTCACTGGAAAATCTGGTTAAGAAGCTCAAATAGCTCCTAGAGCACTAAGCAAATGTGCAGGCTAGCAGGATGCTTAGCACAGATACTGTTAACAAGCTTCCAATCTTTGAGCCCCTTAGTGCTAATATTGTTAATGAAGCTGAATATGTCATGGGGAATCTTAGGCTGCAAAATAAAGGTTACATCATCATGAAAGATCAGTATGGAGTTGGTTCAACCCATCAGTAGGGTTACTAAGCAAAGGGTGCCAAATGGGGTCTGGAATGTCATTAAGTCATGTGAAGCCAGGTTGATTAGTCACTTGTTATAACTAACAAAAAGGTCTAGTATTACTTTATAAATACATCTAGTGAAAAATTTGGTAGTATGATTTGGAAAAGGGGGAACTCCAGAATAGTGAATGGTAACACAGTTTAGTGGCTTTAGACTGTGTACAATCTAGAGCTTACCATTTTTCTTTAGGACACAAAACCAGTGGGATTGGTAAGCTGAGTTCAAGGGCTCATAGACACCAGCCTTGATCTTATCATAGATGATCTTACATACTTCTTTTTCAAGGCCTGGGGGAATAGGGTGATTGTGCTAAACCCAAGGAACATGGAAGATTGTCAGTATCCAGACTGGAGGAAAGAAGTTAGAGCAAAAACTTTCTTATTCTGAGTCTTTCCAAGTAAAAGCCTTTTTTTGCTCAGCAATAAGATTGACAAGGATATTAAGTTTGTTGCTAGTCAAAAAATTAGTATTTGTGGTCCTTAATAAACATTACTTGTTAGCTGCTAGTGAATTACTGAGTTAGTACAAATGAAGAGGGATTCAGATTGAGTAGTGGCATTGTTGCTAAGGAATTGTCAAGGATTTGTTACTTGATTCTGAAGTCTTCACTAATGTATCTGATAACTGGTTTGATTTTTATAGCAACAGGTTTATATTTTTTCTTTACCTGAACACTTTTTTATTTAGCAATATCACTAGCAACATATTGAGCAGGAAAAAGGAAATTAATATAGATAGGGGCAATGTCTATAACACAAGTATTAAGGGGTAATGTCTGTCTAAGAATCAAAGGATTAAAAATATCAATAGAAATATAATAAGAACAAGAAAGTAGTAAAGAAGAGGAAAAATCACTAGTAGTAGTATAAAGGTAGGCTATAAAAGAGTCTGTATGTGTGCAAGCTTTTGTAAGTAAAATATTATTGTCCAAGTCATAAGAAGCTATACATATTACTAGACCAGTTGAATGATTATAGCTGATAATTGTTGCTAAGTTATTAGCCTTGTCACTAGTCAGATTGGCACTAAAAGGAG
>JABCKS010024896.1:0-57034 GCA_018851325.1 Termitomyces sp. DKA19 | reverse complement strand
ATAAGAAATGGTCATATGTCCTTTAGTAAATGTATCAAGAAAGGTGAAGTTTCAGTATTGCTAGGTGATGTTGCTAGTGATCATTATTAAGGTAAGGTAATAAGATCCACTTGTCACTAATTACCATTACCAACATCTCTAACTATCTTATCTTAGTAGTATCTGACTTGGACATAGCATGGAACTTTGTATTTATTAATATTTTTCTTGATTCTCATTTTGCAGATCATATATAAGTCATATGACTTATCACATATAATCTAACCTCCAAGTCTGAAACAATATAGCCATTTGCATAGGACTTTAATAATTACAAGACCTCCAGATCATGAGCTTTATCATATAGAGTCTAGTCCTTGGGTTTAGAATGATATGAATAAGACCTTTCCTTAGCTATGATAACTAACAACATCACTTGGTGACAACAGCACTTCTTTTCTTGATATAGATACTAAAGAACATGTGACCCCCTTTACCCTTTATTTTTTTTGTCTTAATTATCTGCATATCTGACTGGCATCTACACTTTAGATATTGATATTTGGTATGCTCCTCTTTTCTTTGACATTTATTATGCACATTTTAAACATCATATACATACACTTGGTTATCATACTGATACCTAATATGCATTACAGACACTTCAGCAGATGCTATCCCCTGTAGTGACAATTTTTCTTTTTTAGATACTATACTTACAAATAGTATAAATATCTTCTATATATACTTAGTTGAAGAACAAAAAGAATCTAGTAGAGTATCATCCTCTAAAGTATCCCTCAGCTCTCCAGTTTCATATCTTTTTGTTTTTTGTTTACTCTTATCATCATTGACAGCTTAGTAATAAGCCTTAACAATCTAGTTCTTGATTTAGTATGAGTACTAACTATGAGTACTCTTTAGTGTTTTTTGTCTTAGCAATGCCAGTAATTATAGCTAGTAACTAATTTTGCATTTGTCCCCCAACTCTTACTGACTCTATTTACTCTCCCTTTCTCTCCATTTTCCTTCTGTTGCTAAGCCCTTACTGACCTTAGCAATCTATTCTTGTCTCTCCTTCATTTTTAGCATTAATTATTCTTTCTCCTTCTCCCTTTACATCCTTTTCTTAGTAACTCTTACTTTCCTTTCTTACTAATCTTCTTCTTCTAGTCACTTAGTCTATTTACCTTAGCAATTCACCTTCTCCTTCTCTAGCATTCTTCACTAGTGACTCTTTTATCTTCCTTTTTTGTTACTTAGCAACTTAGCAATTCTTTGTTACTATCTAGCAACTTAGGCTAGCAATAGCAACATTTCCTGCTTGTATCTTTTCATTGCCCATCTTCTTTTACTCTTATTCTTTGGAACATTTATTGACTTGTCCTTATACATTTATTACTTCTTATTGTTAGCTACCCTATCTGGTTGCTCATATTTGAGTTTTTGGTTTCCTGCATAGTAGCTAAGCAGCATAGGAGTATATTATTTTGAAGCTTACTGTGAGGGGATTTACATAATCATTTCACCAGAAATTAGAGCTCAAATAAAACATTGGTTAGAAACTTCTACTAAACTCTCTAATTATTCCTTGTTTATAACTTCTAGTTCATCTCTGACTTCCCATCTATAACTTTTTATCAATGAGTTAGAAGCTACTAGTAATCTCTTGAACATTAGTGAAATACTTGGCAACTTCCCAGGTGTTTTTATTTCAAACTTTCTCAGCATATCTCTATCTTCATTATTAGCTACCAACTCCTCAATCTTCTTTTTAAAAACTCATTACATTTCCACTCTACCTACCAACACTCAGAAACCCTTTTACCTATTAATACTAACAATCACTAATATAAATAATGATTCTGTCACCTGCCATGTCTATATACCACCTTATAATGACATGACTGCTTCTAAGTAGGATAAAAGTCATCTTAGAAAGCTCCTTTTCAATACTTCAAGGAATTGGAGTATCTCTTTGCTGACTATGATATTGCTGACAATATTTAGAAAAAGGGATATGTGGCTTGCTATGTCTCCTATGACATGGTAAAAACCTAGCTTGGCTTACTAGAATTTGGCAACAATGTAGTAACTAGGGACAATACTTCTAAACTATACACTTATTAAAAATGGAAGGCAGTAGTATTCAGGTTATATCTTAGTGCTGATATTAGTGCCCATTACACTCTTAGTAACCACAAGTGACTTATTAAACAGACTTTCACTAGTAGACTAGCTACTTTAGATTGATTCTCTAATTAGTACTATAACTTCCAATACATTGCTAGGTGGCTTTTTACTAACAGCAAACTCTACTCAAATAAAGAATGTTACTTATTCTAACAAAATACCCCCATGTTGCTATAGTCTAAAATCATCTGCCATTTTGAAATCATACTTTCTAATTACCACTTTAAGGATTTCTATGACATTAATTAGATCTTTGAAAGTGCTAAGTGGGTATTGAAAGGCACTAACATAGCTATGACAAAGTTCAGCACCCTCACCACCACTGTTGCTAACACTCTTAGTATTATTTCAGTGCCTGCCATTAATGCCCCCACTATATTGTCCTCTGTCCCCAAACATGAAACTCTGGAATTAATAACTACCACAGCAATCATTAGTACCTTAGAATGTCTAAAAGTCTTATTTGCTAACAGCAGTCAGCCCTGCTAGCTTTTCATTAGCTCTTATCACTTTTGTAGTGAAACAGATCACACTATAATCTATAGTACTTGTGTCAAGTTGGAACATATAATACAACAAGGTAAAATTCATCACAATGCTGAAGGCAAGATCATCTTACTATCTGATATTATGATTCTCAACTATTTTAGCAAGCAACTCTATATAGAACACAGCAAAAAATGGCACTGTCTTAATCTGGGACAAATCATTACTGGCAGACTCTTATTAAATGCTAACTCTAATCCTAAGCAGGTGACTATGCAGCAGTTGCTAATCCATGAGGTATTATAATAGAACATTACTACTAATTAATTGTTAACTAAGGATAAACATATTAAGGTTTTAGAATTAGAACTATTTGCTCTCTAATAAGCTGGCAAAAAGTTTAATAATGTACAAGTCCTCTATGCACCTTACTAAACAACTAATAACACTGCCAAAGTGATATTAATGACTAGCAATACTTTGGCAACTACCTCTCTTTTGACTTTATACCAACTCCTGCTACTAGGTTTGCTGACAAAGATAAAGTATTCAAATGATCTGTCATTAACAATTTGTCTCTTGTTACTAAGGTTACCAAGCCTGTCAACCCAGCCCCCTATCCATCTGTTCTCTGGCATTCCTAGTCACTATGCCCCTCTTACTAACTCAAACTTTGCTGCTTCTAACTGATATAACAATGGCACTTACTAAACTATGCCTTCCATCTATAATATTAAACAGTCTTTGATAGGGTTTTGAGCACTAAGGTTATGGTCTCAGTCAGTAAATTTTGTTCTATGTCCTTGAATATTAAGAATCAGCTTAGGACTGCTATTATGCTTAAGCAACTTATTGTTACAAGTGCAAATACAGTACAAAACCCTAGTAATATTTTTGAAAAAGCTTTACTAACATTCATAATTAACAAATCCCAGTTTTTGCTAGGCTCTAACACTTTTACCATTAATAGACTTACTCTAGACCAGGCTCAGGTTGCATTAGTTAACCCTGTCAAGGCTTATATTGAGTTGCTGCTTCCTGAGGAGGAACTTATAGTACTAACTGTTGCTAAGGATTTCCAGTTGCTCCAATCCATTATGATGCTAATTAATGATTAAGAGAGTTTATCATAGATAGTAGTTTACAGATCATTTTTATATTGGCTAAAATTGCTAACAACCTTAGTTTATCCTACAACCATAGTATAATCTTGAATATATAAAATGCTAATAGAACTTTGGATCAATTACTAAGACTTAGCTGTAACATTTCTTGCACTTTTAACAACATGACTTTGTATCTTCTAATTTATGTATTATAGTCTTCTGCCTATAATATTCTGCTTGGCTACTCCTTTAATGTCCTTACTTAGAATGTAGTCAATACTTTTAGCAATATCAAAACTACAATTATGATGACTATTCTGAATTCTAGCATGCAATGTACTATACTAAGATTTCTGCATAGCAAACTGATAAGACTCATTTGTTAATGAACACTGTTATCAACATTTTCAACTATCTTATCTAGATAGTACTTGAGTTGGACACAACATTGAACTTTGCATTTCTTGCTATATTCTCAATTCTTATTTTAAGTTATATATAAATCATATGACTTATTATGTATGGTTTGGTTTTTCAATTTGAAATGATGTAGCTGTTTGCATAAGACTTTAGTGACTATAAGACTCTTATATTATGAGTTTCATCATATAAAGTTTAGCATTTGGGTCTAGAACAACAAGACTAAGACCTTTTTTTAATGACAATTGTTAGTGATATTCCTTAATAATACTAATACTTCTCTTTTCAAGACATATATTAAAGAACATATGACTTCTCTAACTTTTCATTTATCTTGTGTCATGTACTAGCATATCTGACTAGCATCTATACTTCAGGTATTGACATTTGGTATGTTCTCTTTTTTCTTTACATATATTATATATATTTTTGACATTGTATATCTACACTTAGTTACTATACTGACACTCAATATGCATTATGGACACTTTGGCAAATGCTATTACCTGCAGTGACAATCTTTCCTTTTTAAATACTATACTGACAAATAGTATAAATACTTCCTGTACATACCTAATTGGACAGCAAAAACAAAGACTCTAGCAGAGTATTGTTCTCCTCATATCTTTCAGCTCTTCAACTTCAAATCTCTTTTTTATTTACTTTTATCATTATTGATGACTTAGTAACAAGCTTTAATGACCTTGTTCTTGATTTAGCATGGATACTAAGCTCTATTTTTTATCTTAATGACACTAGCAATTACAGCTAGCAATTAGTCTTATGTTTATCTCCTATTTACCAACTTCATTCACCTTTTGCCTTTTATCTTGCTTCTGTTATTAAGTCCTTACTAGCTCTGACAATCTATTCTTGTTTTTTCTTCATTCTTAGTGTTGATTTGTCTTCTCTTTTTTCTTTTCATCTTCCATCCTTAGCAATGTTTGCTTAACCTTCCTACTAATTCTTTCCTTCGTAGTTGCTTAAGTCCATTTATTTTAGCAATTCATCTCCCTCTTTCTTAGCAACCTTCACTAGCAACCTCTTTCTTTGTCTTCATCTTTCTGTCTTCTTATTATCTAGCAACTTAGTGACTCTTCATTACCATTTAGCAACTTAAGCTAGCAATAACAATATTTTCCACTTACATCTTATGTTACCCATCCCTTACCACAGCTCTTGTTTTTTAGAACATTCATTGACTTGCCCTTATATATATACATACCATTTTCTACTGCTAACTACCCTATCTAATTGCATATATTTAGGTTTTCTTTTGATTTCCTATCTGGTAACTAGACAGCATAGGAGCACATCATTTTGGAGCTCACAATAAGAGGTTTTAGGTAATTATTCCACCAGAAACTAGAGCTCAAGCAAAATATTACTTTGAGACTTATATCTAACCTCTAAATCATTCTCTATTAACAATCTCTACTTCTTCCCTGACTGCTTATCTATAACTGCTTACTGACAAATTAGAAGCCACTAGCAATCTCTTAGATGTTAGCAAAATACTTAGTGACTTTCTAGAAGCCTTTGTTGTGTGTTTTCCCAGTATGCCTTTATCATCATTATCAGCTAGTAACTCCTCCATCTTCTTTTTTGAATTTTAGTCTATTCCCACTTTGTCTATCTACACTTAGAATCCCTTTCTTTTGTTATTGATGACAATTGCTATAAATAACAATCTTGTCACCTGACATGCTTATATACCACCCCCATAATGATATAACAGCTTCTAAGTAGGACAAAAGTCATTTTAGGAAGCTCCCCTAATATTTTAAGGAATTGGAGTATCTTTTTGCTAACTGTAGTATTTTGCTAACAATACTTAGAGAAGGAATATGCAGCTTGTTATGTCTTCTTACTAGCAGAAAACTCTACCAAAACAAAGAACCATTACTTGTTCCAACAAGGTATCCCCTCATCACTATAGTCTAAAATTGTCTGTCATCTTGAAATCATGCTTTCTGATCACCACCTCAAGGATTCTTTTGATATAAACTAGATTTTTGAAGGTGTAAAGTAGGTATTCAAAAGCACTGACACAGCAACAACTAACTATTGCTTACACATCTGGTATCATCTCAGTACTTGCTATTGATCCCTCTGTTATGTCATCCCCAGCCTCTAAACAAGAAACCTTAGAATTAGCAACCACCACAGTAATTTTTGATGCTTTAAAATATCTAGAAGCCTTGTTTGCTAATAGCAGTCAGTCTTGCTAGCCTTTTAATAGCTCTTACCACTTCTGTAGTGAAACTGGTTACACTATGGTTTGTAGTACTTGCATCAAACTGGAATATATAATACATCAGGGTAATATTTGTCACAATGCTGAAGGCAAGATAGTCTTACCATCTAGTACTATGTGTTGGAATCCCAACTAGTAGCAGCAATAGACAGGTGTTGGTAACATCTAGAAGACAGATTATATTAATTAAAGTATTCCTCAGAATTATATAATTGAAACTATATTGTATATACCTAGAAGACAGGTGTATTAGTTAAAGTATTCCAAGTATGACTATCAGTATAAGTAGATATAAGTATAGTATAAGTAATGTACCCTCAGAATTGTATAATTAAAACTGAAGGTATTACAGTAATGAATGTATACACATATGAGATTCAGACAAAGAAGTTAGTATCTCTAGTTTTCTGACAATAGTGTATGCAGTACTCTTCAGATCATCACATCCACAGTATTCTAACACTATGATCTTTAACTATTTCAGCAAGTAACTTTACAAGGAATATATTAAGAAATGATACTGCCTTAAATCTAACCAAATTGTTATTGGCAAACTCTCATCAAATACTGACTCCAACCCTGAGCAAGTGACTATACAGCAGTCACTAATTTATGAGGTATTGTAATAGGATGTTGCTATTGGCTAATTGCTAATCAAGGACAAATATATCAAGACTTTAGAACAAGAGTTATTTACTCTATAATAAACTGGCAAGAAGTTTGATGGTATACAAGTCCCCTGTGCACTTTATTAAACCTTTAAAAATACTGTTCAAGTAGTTTTAACAACTAGCAACACTCCAACAATTACATTCTTTTCTAACTCCATACTGACTCCTGCTACTAAGCTAGCTGACAAAGACAAAGCATCTAAATGACCTGTTACTAACAATTTGCCTTCTATTGCTAGGGTTTCCAAGCCCATTAACTAGCCCACTATTTACCCATTTTCTAGTATTTTCAGTTGCTACACTTCTTCCAATAACTAAAACTTTGCTGCCTCTGACTAACATAATGACACTGCTTACCAAACTATGCTACCCATCTACAATAATGAACAGTCCAAAGCAGTATTTGATTAGGCTTTAAGTACTAAGGTCACAGTATTAGTTAGTAAACTTTGCTTTATGGCACTGAATATTAAGAATTAGCTTAGAACTGCTATTACACCTAAGCAACTTGCTAATGTGAATGCTGACATAGTATAGGACCTAAGTGACATCTTTAAAGAAGTCTTACTGATATTCACTATGAATGAGCCCCAGTTTTTGCTAGGCTTGGATGCCTTTATTGCTAATGGACTTATCTCAGACTAGGCCCAAAGTGCATCAGTCAACCCTGTAGAAGCTTATATTGAGTTGCTACCTCTAAGGAAGGAGCCAATAGTACTTACTGTTGCTAAGGATTTCCAATTGCTCTGGTTTATTATAATGCTAATTGACAACCAGGAAGAAATAGAGTGCATCATGCATAACAATTCCCAAATCATTTCTATATTTACTAAAATTGCTAATGACCTTGGTTTATCCTATGACTTCAGTATTGTTCTGAACATACAGATTACTAACAGAACTTTGGATTAATCCATGCATACCCCATCCAAAGTGATGACAACTCCTAGGTATTTGACCTCAGTAGTATGGAAGGAATATTTTTTGGGTTTGGTATAGAGGTAATATTCTCAGAGTTGTTTCAAAATACAGCAGACATGTTCTGGGTATTCTTCTTAGGAGTCAGAGTAGATCAAGATGTCATCCAAGCATACAATGACAAAAATGTCATTTATATTATGGAAGATGTTGTTTATAAAGTACTAGAAGGTGGCAAAAAAGTTTGTTATTCCAAAAGGTATCACAAGGTACTTAAACAAGCCATAGTGGGTGTAGAAGGCAGTCTTCCATACATATCCTGAGGCAGTCTGGACATTATTGTAGCCAGAGCAGAAGTCTATTTTTGTGTAGATTTTGGCACTGCAGAGACAGTCAATGTATAGACAGTCAACAAGATCTTCAATCAGAGGGAGAGGATACCAGTTCTTTTTAGTAACTTTGTTGAGTCTTTGGTAGTCAATATAAAGCCAAAGAAATTTGTCCTTCCTCTTAGTAAGCAAAACTGGGATGCCAATAGTGGAGATTAAGGAATGTATAAAGCTTTTGCTGAGTATGTTATTTAAATAATTTTTGAGAGTCTAAAGTTCAACTTCAAATATGTTGTAGATTTTGCCAAATAGAGAAGAAATGCCTTCATTGAGATTGATCTTGTGGTCATAGAAGCAGTGTAGGGGGAGTTCTTTTGTGCTTTCTTCAGAGAATACATCAGTAAATTTATAGTACTCTGGAAGAACTACTTTATTCAGGATTTGTTCTTCTATTTTTTTTTCTGCTGGGATAGTCTCTGCATATAGGTGTTCTTCTAGTAGGGATGGCATGATTTGCAGCTGGTAGACAAGGGTCCCATTTTGTAGGATATATATGAAAGGGACAATGCCAATAATTTTGATGTTGAAGGCTTTCTGACTAGTGGGAGTAGGTGTGGAGAAAATAGCAGTAAGGTTTAGTATTGGTTGCTGTTATTAGTCAGCATACTGTGGCTTCTTGTATCAATTTTAGGGAATGTTGGGGGGAAGCCATCAAGGTTTGTCTGAGGACAGCCAGAGTAGGAAAGTACCTTCTTTCCTTTTGGAGTTGTCCTTAGAGGAGTCTTGGGCAGCTTCAGAGTTACTGAGGTCAGAGACTTTGAAGACTGGAGATAGAAGTGGATGGTAGCTGCTAGGCTTGCTTTGGGGTCTAGGAATTACATAGTGAGGTCTCTCTAGTTGATGTTGAAATTAACATTCTACAACTAGGGGAGCTTCAGCATGATTGGAGTTGATTCTGAAAGTTATATAATGAAGAGCTAGGTAGCCTCCAGAGGTTCCAAAGCATTGTAGAGATTAGAAGTATTGAACTGAATGGAAGGGCAGGGCTCTAGAGGGTCAATTGACACTAGAAGTCTTTATTTAAAGGTAGAATAGAGTATAAAATTGACAGATGTTGCTGGCAGAGATGGTTTATTATCATTCAGTGCCCTGAGTTGTTGACTAGTGCTGCTAGGAGTATTCCAGGTGGTTCAGGGGGCTATATTTTTGCTCCAATCTTCCTAATAGCATTGGTTGACCTAAGTGATAAGAGCCTTGTAATCATTGTAGGTAGTTTGTTTGGATACAAAGTAGAGGATGTCCTTGATTTATTGAGGTAGAGCATAATGAAGGGAAAATTGGAGGGCATTATAGTTTCAGTCAGTCTTATAGGCTTTTTATTTGTTTCAGATAATAAAGGTGGTGAATTATTTGGTGTTATGCATCTAGAGGTGGAAGAGGTTCTCCTCAGCTTCTGCTACAGTGTCAAATACTGTGAACCTTACTGGAGAACTTCTGAGTGAAAGCAAGCCAGTTGGAGAGCATAGGATTATTGGAGTCAAATTAAATGTAAACTCTCAAGTTAAAAAGTGATAGGGTTAGCTTGGAATATAGTAAGACATTACATTAGGAAGATCCTTCACTTTCAAAAGTCATAGCTAGTGAAAGGTTTGGGTTTTCATATGTCAAGTTTTCCTTCCCAGGCCAGTGTATCATGGGTGTTGTCTTGGGCATTCAAATTTTAAGGTGAGGGTTTAGTATTATAGTAATGATAGTAGTTATTTTTATTATTATATTATGAGAAAAAGTCATCTATAGCTAGTGATAAGACTCATCTGTTATTGAGTATGGTTACCAACATCTCTAACTATCTTATTGGGACAGTACATGACCTGGGGATTAGCATAAGATTTGTACAAGACCTTAATGACTATGGGAATTTTTGGATTACAAACATTTATCATGTAGAGACTAGACCATGTATCTAGAATGACCTTGCTAAGAGCCCCCTTAGTGATATTTGCTAGCAACAATCCTTAATGACATAGACACTTCACTTTCAAAATAAATATATCAACATATGACTTCTTGGACCCTTCATTTTTCTTGTTCTGATTACTAACATACTTGAATGGCATCTATTTTGGTTTTCTGTATGGCAGCTAGGCAGCATAGGAGCACATTACCAGGCTCTATCTATCTAGAGGTCTGCTATTAGAAGGTCTTCTACCTGGGCTAGTATTATCCAGGGGAGGTCTTGAGGTCCAGTGAGGAGAAGAGGGTCCCTTCAGAGGTAACTGTCCAAAGCTGTTAGTGTTAGTAGGTCATTAGAGTTTAGCATTGTAGTAGTGATAATAGTTATTTTCATTACTATATTATAGGGAAAAGTTGTCTATAGCCAGACCCCATCTACCTAAAGGTCTGCCATTAAAAGGTCTTCCACCTGAGCTAACATTACCTAGGGAAGGTCTTAGGGCCCAATGAGGGGAAGGGGGTCCCTCCAAGGGTGACTGTCCAAAGCTGTTAGTGTTAGTAGGTCAATTAGAGAAGGGATTTAGTGGGGCTCAGGGGAAATTCATAGTTAAAGGAAGTCTAGGTACTCTAGGGCCTAAATGTTAGTACAAGGGAGTCAAGGCATTTTAGCAAGGAGTGGTTGCAAGATAAGTTTGAGGTTAGTAGTGAATGTTTGGGATTATAAAAGTACAAATGTGGATTGTAATGGCAGGCCAGAGTGAATCAGAGAGATAAGAGGACTTAAATATATAAAAAGAGAAAGAGAAATAGGTAAGATGAGGCAGAGATGAGATGAAACAGAGATAAAAGAGATAGATTTAAGAAAATAAAACTAGAGAGGGAGATAGAGTTGAAATAGAGACTGATATAAATGTAACTCAAGAATATTGGTAATATCAAGACTATTTCTAGCAAGTATTGCTTTACAACTTATATACTAACTATGGGAGTTACTCCAGGAAAGGTGGGTTGAATGGCAGGGCTTGTTGAAGACATGTAGGTCCTGTTGGAGATATACATGTCTGGTGGGTATCAGTTCTGATCAGTTGGCAGATTGCAGTAGTATAGGGGTACAATCCATGCTGCAATCATCAAGATATTTCAGAGGGACAGGTAAGTTAGGGAGAAAAGTTGGACATATATTGAGATTAGGAGAAGTGTTAAGGATTGCTAGAAGAACATTAAAGATTGCTAAAAGGGTGTTAAAGATTGTCTGAAGAGTGCTGGAAGTTGTCAAAAGGTCAGGTGGGTTGAAGGAATGTTGGTGGATTTTCTGAGGAGGGGGGAGATGCTGAGAAGAGGTCCAGAGATCTGGGACTAAGTCATAAAATTTCCTACCTCTTCCCTATCCTCTCTTTTGATCCTGTTCTCCTCTTACTAGGCCAGAAAAGTCTAGCAATTACTTTAATACTCTGTTAAAATTACTACAGAATGCCTAGCAACTGCATACTTTATTTATACCTCCAACAGCTTAGCCTTAGCAATGTTTAACTCTTGTTGCAAACAGTACTCAATCCCAGCTACCCAGTCCTCATACTTCTAAATTAATCAGGCAAGCATCAATAGCTCTGATAAGGCTAGGTCTTTATTTAGCTATACCAAGTTGTCATTACTTATCTACCAATAAGGGACAAATATTTATAGTACCTAACAACCATTATTAGAGAGACAGTTATTAATAAAAAGAACTTGATACTTATTGGCACAGAGGTTGCCTTCACCTTATTCTGCTTCTGCTTCCACTTCTTTTCTATCTCAACTTCCACATCAACTACTTCCTCCTTCTTCTCTTCCTTGACTACCACTTCTATTGCCTCATTCTTAGTCTTTATCTTAGGCTTCTCCTATTTCCTTGTTACTAGCTCAACTACTATTACTACTAGGATAATCTCCTTTATTACTATATCCTCTTTGACCTTTTTTTTTTTCACTAGTAATGACTTGCTATTGCTTAGCCATAATGATAGGAGAACTTGTTGCCTATTTTTATGCTAGAAGTATATTATTGCTATCATTGCCATCATCATCACTCTTATCCTAATCACTAGTGATGTTGGCCTGACTTTTCTCAAGTTACTTCCCCTTAGTGACACTGCTCCTTCTGACTATGGTCCTATTCTGTTCAGTCAGTAGATTCAGACTAGAATGCTTGATCTAGATTAGTTGTCCAGCTGCTACTAACTTCCTCTATTTTACTATAAATACCTTCACCTACCTTATTAAGGCTGCTCTAGCTACTATCCTAGCAATAAATTTCCCTCTCCTGCTTCTCAACAACTACCCACAGTAGAAACAGCCCTTTCTAAAGCTATCATGATGATAGTAGGGCTGGGTGCTAGTAGAGTAACAGTATTTCTTAGAATTATCTCTGGCATATATATTTTTGACATCACATACCTATACTTAGTTACTATACTGACAGTCAGCATACATTACAAACACTTTAGCAGACACTATTACCTGCAGTGACAATTTTTTCTTTTTGAACACTATATTTACAAATAGTATAAATACTTCCTATACATACTTAATTGAATAGCAAAAACAGAGATTCTAACAGAGTATTATATCTCTCAATATCTTTCAGCTCTTCAACTTCAAATCTCTTTTCTGTTCACTCTTGTTATTATTGATAGCTTAGCAACAAGTCTTGATAACCTTGTCTTTAATTTAGTATGGATATCAAGCTCTGTTCTTTGTCTTAGTGACAATAGCAATTACAGCTAGCAACTGGTCTTATATTTGTCTCTTAGTTTCTACTGACTTGACTCACCTTGTGCTTTCCATCTTCCTTCTGTTATTAGGCCTTTAACAACCTTAGCAATTTATCCTTATCTCTCTCTTATTTTTAGCATCAATTTGTCTTTTCCTTCTTCTCCTCATTCTCTATCCTTAACAATATTTACTTAACCTTTCTACTAATCCTCTCTTTTCCAGTTGCTTAAGTCTACTCACTTTAACAATTTATCTCTCTCTTTCTTAGTGACTGTCACTAGCTACCTCTTGTTTTGTCTTCATTCTTCTGTCCCCTTATTATCCAGCAATTCAACAATCCTTCATTACTATCTAATAACTTGGGCTAGTAATAGTAATATTTCTCACTTACATCTTATATCATCCATTTCTACCATAGCTCTTGTTTTCTGGGATGTTTACTGACTTGCCCCCCATACATATACACTATCTTTTACTGCTAGCTACTTTATCTGCTTGCATATATTTAGGTTTTCTTTTCATTTTCTGCATAATAGCTAGGTAGCATAGAAGCATATTAAAATTCAAAAAAAAAACAATTACTGAAAGAGTTTGCTATGAAACAGAACTACCCCACTGCCTTCATTGTTAAAGAAAATAATGACAATGCTACCAATATAATAACTATCATCAGCTACAATCATTAACTCTTATTGCTTTTTGTGATTTAGCCAATAACATTTTACTTATAAAAACTTGCTTATATACAGCCTCTGCCTTAGCTTACTTTTATACTACTGCTTGTGACTTTTCTAATTCCTTATTACCTTTATGCTCATATTTTGTTTCTACTGATTCTTCTATTACTTTAATTCTTAGACAGATAGTTCCTTTTGATACTAGCATTATAGATATTATCCTAACCTACATTCACATCTTCTTTCCTGCTCAGTATGTTGCTAACAAACCTGCTAAACAAAAAGATGTTCAAGTAAAGAAAAAATACAAATCTGTCACTATGAAGATCAAACCAGTCACTAGCTATGTTAGTAAAGACTTTAGGATTAAGCAACAAATTATTAGCAACCCCTTAGTGACCATATCAATACTTAACCCAAATCTACTACCCTTTGTACTAACTAAATGATTTACTAGTAACTGACCTAATAATATTTGTTAAAGACCATAACACTGATTTTTTTACTTATAACAAACTTAATATACTCATTGACCTCATCACTAAGCAAGAAAAGGCTTTTGCTTAGGAAGACTCAGAATAAAGAAGCTTGCACCCCAACTTCTTCTCATCAGTACAGATACTAACAATTTCATATGTTTCTTAGGTTCAGCATAACTGTTCCATTCCCTCAGATCTTAAGAAAAAGGTATGTGAGATTATCTATAATAAGATTAAAGCTGGCATCTATAACCCCTTGAATTCTGCTTACTAACCCCACTAGTTCTGCATTTTGAATGAAAATGGTAAGCTCTGGCTTATACATAGTCTAGAGTCACTAAATTATGTCACCATCTATCACTCTGAAGTTCCCTCTTTCCCAGATCATCCCTTTCCCAGATTATCCCTTTTCCAGATCATTCCTTTTCTAGATCATCCCTTTCCCAGATCATCTCTTTCCCAGATTATCCCTTTTTCAGGTTATGTTGCTGAATCTTTTGCTGGACATATTTGTGGTACTATGCTAGACCTCTATATTAGTTATAATAAATAACTAATTGACCCAGCCTCACAGGACTTAATAACATTTCAGACTGCATACTTTACTTAGTGACTTTACCAATAGGTTGGACCAACTCAGTACTGATTTTCCATAATAACATTACCTTCATCCTACAGCCCAAGATCCCTCACAATATACTTAGCTTTATAAATGATGTTAGCACTAATGGTTTTAAAGACTGAAAACTCATTAACAGTATTTCCATTAAGCATCCTGCTAACCCCACCATTTATGTAGTGCTCTAAAAGCTCTTTGAACTTCTTAACCAAATTCTTCAGTAAATAAAGTATTGTGGTAGTACATTTTCTAGTCATAAACTCATCTTATATGCTCTAATCTTTAAGATCTTTAGACATATTTGCATACTTAGTAGTTGTGTTCTGGATAAGAGTTGCTTAGCCCTGCTTAAGCACCAGAACCCTTATAAGTCACTATCTGAAGTTCAAGCTTTTTTAAGTACAGTCAGCATCTTTAGAATTCTTATCAAGAACTTTGCTCATTGCACTAACAACTTAATGAAACTTACTCAAACTAGCATTTTTCTTGAATGCAGCCTCAACTAGCTCAATGCTTAGTATAATTCCATTAAAGCCCTACAAGATACTAAGCCCCTCATTTCTATTGACTAAGAATTATCTAACTCTATCATTTTAGCAGTTGATATATCATACATCACTATAGACTACTACCTCTGCCAATGCTTTAACAACAACTATAAAGAATATCACTATAATTATTTTGGCTCTATTACTCTTAATAACAAGAAGTTCTGATTTAGTCAGTCTAAGCTTGAGCTCTATAGTCTTTACTGAGCCCTCCAGGCCTTCTACATATACTTCAATAATTTATACAGAGTAAAGTCTAAGTATATGATTCATAGAAGACAACTAATGGGTACAGAAAGGTATAAGGCATAATAAGCAGTATATTAGATATGCTAGAATAATAGATCATTCTTGGTCTAAGTTTATAATAGAATTAGATAGTCCAGATAGGACTATCCTCTTACATCACCCCCTCCCTTTAGAGTTTATTACCTTAATGAACAGTATTCAGCCCTTCCATCAAAGACAAGAGCAACAAGCACTTAGAGTACTATATAGTGTCAAAGTACTCTGAGAATGATGTCTAAAAGTATAAGAGATAATGGAGGTCAATATGTCAGACACCAGAGTAGAGAGGGTCATTGGCAAGCTAGTATTCATTGGAGAATCAGAGGCCAATGGAGTGGACATAACAAACTTTGGAGTTTCAGCTACCAATAGAAAGTCAGGTGTCTGAGTAGGCATGCTCTGAGTAAAAGAGGTAACAACAGCAGGTGTTACAATTATAGAAGGAGTAACAATAGTTAATGTAGTAGAGAAAGAAAAAGGCTAAGGCTGCTGGATAGAGTGTTAAGAGGTGGACAATGTAGGGCCCTAAGGCATATACTATTTAGTAATATGCTTTTCAAAGATTATGAGAGCTTCACCAATCTGCTAGTCAGTGCCTCTGATAGTGACAAACTAGTATCCATTATCCTTAGCTAGACCAACTATAAAAGTATATCAGATTTGAAAAACCTGAGAGCTTACCTCCAAAAGCAAGAACCTACTAGTTAGTTAGTCAATAATAAAAAAAAAGGAATATATAAGTGTTCCAAGGCCAATCTAGGCACTAGGCAATGTTTCAGAATTGATATAATGTGAGTAGAGGTTGGTGAAGTCTGTAGAAATGTTCCATAGACTGAAATAACTATACTGGAGAGTGGAAATAGAAAGAGAAAAAAGAGTAAACTGAGAGTAAAAAGAGATAGAATAAGTAAAGAGACAAAATATAGGCAATACTATCAACTAACTATAGTAGAGTCAGGGCTATATACTCAGAAATTCTGAGAAGGATTAGGTAGAGCAGGGAGTTCTTGAGTAGGTGGCATCTGTCTAGAGCTCAGCTTTTGTCATAGTAGGGCCTGAGTATAGTCCAAAGTTAGTCCTGTAGCTAGGTCTATAGATGTGGACTCATTCTGAGACTAGGGCAAGCTCTAGAAAGATTTTGAAACTCAGAAAGGTGGTTTGCTAGTGATTTAATAATATATAGAGCATGTCCAAGCAATTTGTTGAAGACAAAGCTTGGGAGCATATAAGCTGATGATCTGATAATGCATAGTGTACAGATAAGGTAGTAGAGGGACTTAGAAGTTAGGCAAGGTGGTTTTCTGAGGCAATAGAATTGTAGGTAGGCTGGCAAAGAAAAATTAGTAGGGTCTTAACAAAGTGGCCAGCTAAGTATCAGATAAATCATGGGCTTATTTAAGGCCCTGACACTGATGCCCAACAATATGTGCTATAAGAAAGTCAGAAAACTCTAGAGCACATTTGTAATAAAGGGTTTTATTATTTATAGAAAAGAGATCCTAAGTAAGGGAAATGGCCAGAGAAATATTAGTGTTAGAACATGCTATCTATCAAGGAATGCAAGAGGGGAACATAGTAGAGGATTTGCTAGACTCAGCAGGCTTAGAATGGCCTGGAGTGGCAGAGTGATTGGCTACTATGGTATCACTATGTTGAGAAAGCAGTTTAGGCAGTGGCAACTAATTACTCTTCTTCTATAGCAGCTAGTTAGCATTTGATAGCAGCAAGAGTCAGCTGTAACTGCTGTATAGAGGACTATCAAGTGACTGTTTAGTGAGAGGTCTGAGCAAGCTCAGTTCTAGGAACTAGAGAAGTGTTAGAAACAACACTAAGTGAGCAAGCCAGAAGAGCTGCTATAGAGGAGTGAGTCAAAGTTGAAAGATATAGTAGGAGGTAAGGTGGAGTACTGTGAGCTAGGAAGGTGGACAGTGTAGAAGACTGAACAATCTGTGAGGGAACAAATGACTACTATGGACTAATTCCACAGAAGTAAGCAGATACTAGTAATGAGTAAAAGTTAAAGGAGTATAGAAGTGGCTAAGAGTCAAGTAAGAAGTGAGTATAGCAAATGAAGTACAGAATATGATGTTGGAGTTCTCATAGTTAGATCAATAAATAGACTTGATGAATACTGCTATCATTCAGGTTGAGAATATTCTATTCTGCAGACTGTCTTATATACTATACTACTAGTGATGATAACTAACATTACACCTACTCATCAGGCCATAGTATATAAAGAAGAATGACTAACAATAATCTATATAAAGTAAGGTTCAAGTATATGATTCATAAAAAGTGACTAATAGGAATAGAATAGTGTAGGATATGACAGGTAGTATATTGGATATGCTAGAATGATAAATTATCCTCAGACTAAGCTTGGAATAGAATCAGACAGTCCAAACAAGACTATCCCTCTATAGACAGGACCTGTAATCCATAAGTTCCATGTTTGCTAAAGTCCTATACAAATGGCTATATTGTTCCAGACTTGAAGGCTAGACTATACATTATAAGTTATATGACTTATGTATGGCCTACAAAACAAGAATCAAGAAAAAATTAAAAAATACCAAGGCCTATATTATGGCCAAGTCAGGTGCTACATAAAATAAGATAGTTAGAGATGTCAATAATGGTGCTTCTTGATTTTTTCCTTCCTTTTCATTATTTGCTTTGCTTTCTGATATTTCATCATTCATCTTTTTTTCCTTTCCCTTCCTAAGTATTTTAGCCAACTTTTGAACCTGTATTGATGTTTTCAAGTATAGATTAACCCTATTTTTCCCTAGGCTATGTACAATTATAGAATCCTTCACTTTGAGAATATTATTAACTTCATCTTTATAGGCTTTTAGTGTTATCAAAATGAACCTATCATCAGATAGTAAGCTTTACATATCTTCTATAACCCATGCTTCTAACAATAGAAACTTAGGAATTACATCACTATCAAGTTCTACAACTTCTCTATTGAGGCAATGCTTTTCTAAATAGCTAAGGTAGTATGTTGATGTGCTCCTATTTTTTATTTTTTTTATTATTATTTTCATTTATTTCTTCAAGGACCAGTTGAAGCTAAGCCATATGTCAGTCTCTACAGTATATACAAATATGATTTATAGACATTTATAAGATATTCTGACTCAAAGCCTTTTCAAATCTGCCAGTTATACCTCATAGCCATTTTTAATATAGTTTAATCCTGTCAGAGTTCATATAACCTTCATATAAACTTCCATACTATCTGCTATTAATATGTCATCTCTACTAATACCTGCTTCTACACTCCATATTGCTTACTGGGACAGTTTATCCCCTCAGCATAACTTATAACTCCTATCTCTGATCCTAGACCCTACTTTAATTGGTACAGTACTTTAAAATCTCCACTATTCTGCTTTTTAACCTACTACTGATCTAGATATTGGTCTAGACTGGGAAACCTCTAGGTATAGTAGTTGAACTTAAAGAATGTTGATCCTAAGACTGTCTTAGCAGCCTCACTTTTCAGACTCACCTATACTATGGCTTAACAGGTTTGACAGAGCTATAGTTCTTACCCCTCTCTATTCACTGTATTAGGGAACTCTTTTCTTTTCTGTCCAAACATGAGACTAGTAGTTACAATACATTGCTATGAACATATGCTACTTGGTGTTAGAATTATCTAGTGGCCTGACCTATAAAGCCTCCCTAAGAACATATGATAGGTGGTAACTTCTCAGTAGCATTGAAATAACCTACATGGTGTCTAAAGTGTTTTTCATACAGATGCACTCAGCTAAAGTCAAAACCCCAACCTTGTACTTATAAACTATGTAACCTGCTCTGAAATGCAATGGTACTAGCTAAGCCACTGCACACCTATGTGCTCATATACTGCCTAGCTGCTATGCAAGAAACTAAAGAAACCTAAACATGTGCAACTAGATAAGGTAGCTGGCAGTAGAGAGTAATAAGTGAGTGAGAGCAAGTTGGTAAATGTCTCAGAGAATGAAAGCTAGAAGTGGGACTGGAAAATAAATAAAAATTGTTACTATTGCTAGCTTAAGTTGCTAGACTATAATGATGAGTTGCTAAGTTGCTGGATAACAAAAAGAAGAGAAGCTGAAGACAAAAGAGTTACTAAAAAGGATTACTATGGAAAAGGGAAAAGTAGATTGCTAAGATAAAGGGACTAAGTGACTGAAAGGGGAAGATTAGTAAGAAAGAAAGCAAGAGTTGCTAAAAAAGGGGTGAAAAGAGAATAAATGATAAAACCAGTTGCTAAGAAGAAAGCTGATAAGGAAGAATTATTAAGGTTAGTAAGGGCCTAGTAATAAGAGGGAGATAGTAGAAAGGAGGAGTAAGTAAAGTCAATAAGGACTGGGAGACAAATGCAATACTAGTTGTTAGCTGTAGTTACTAGCATTGCTAAGACAAAATACACTAAAGAATACCTGCAGTTGGTATTTATGCTAAATCAAATACTAAGTTATTAAGGCTTGTTGCTAGGCTGTTAACAATGACAAAGGTGAACAGAAAGGAGATCTGAAGCTGAAGAGCTGAGAAATACTGAGAAGACATTACTCTGCTGAAGTCTCTATTTTGCTATGATATTAGATATATACAAGTAGTATTTATACTATTTGTAAGGATAGTGTTCAAAAAGGAAAGATTGTTGCTGCAGGAGATGGTATCTGCTAAAGTGTCCATAATGCATACTAGATGTCAGTATAGTAACCAACTATATATACATAATGTCAAAATGTGCATAATATGTGTTAATGAAAAAGAAGAGCATACCAAACATCAATATCTGAAGTGTAGATACTAGTTAGATATGTAGATAAGTGAAACAAGGAAAATAAAGGGTCAAGGAGTCACATGTTCTTTAGTATATGTCTTAAAAAGCAAAGTACCAGTGTTACTAAGGGATGTTGCTAGTAATTGTTGCTAAGGAAAGATCTTGGCCTTGTTATTCTAGACCTAAGGGCTAGACTCCATATAATGAGGCTTATAATTTGTAGGTCTTATGGTCACTAAGATCCTATGTAAATGGCTACATTGTTCCAGACCTGGGGGCTAGACTATACAAAGTAAGTCATGTGACTTATGTGTGACCTGTAAAATGAGAATTAAGAAAACACCAAGAAATACAAAGTCCTATGTTATGTTCAAATCAGATACTGCTAAGATAAGATAGTCAGAGATGTAGAGATGTTGGTAACAGTGCTCAGCAACAAGTGGGTCTTGTTAGCATGCAGAAATGGAAGCCATTTTGCTTTGTACTGGAAAGAAAGAGCTGCTAGATTTCAGATTTTGTAGAAGGTATTATATTAGTTTATGCTAGTAGTAGGACTATAAGTTGTTTATTGAAGATTTTTATACTGCTAAAATTTTTGATTAATTATTGTTCTGATGAATTATAGATTGTATCTAAGGTTTAGCTGAGGGTTATGAACCTTTACTATTTATATTAACCCTTAGTCTTAGAAATAATTTAAGTCTTAAACCTTATTAAGCTGTAACCTTTAGGGCCAACACTAGTCTTAGCAACTCTTTGTTAGTACCTAGCAATCTAGACTAATATTAGCAATTGTTCTGCCTTATCTTTTCTCATCATTATTTCCTTCATCTATTATCATTTGGTGCTAGCTCTTTGGTCATCAACACATCCTACTGTATGCTATCCAATGTAGTTTTCTTGTTTGGTTTCCTGCATGGTAGCTTAGCAACATAAGATCACATTATTTAGAGCCTATTATAAGGGGTTTTAGACTAAAGTAACTATTCTTCTAGAAACTTTATACCCAAGTAAAACATTGCTTGCAGATTGCTACCTTGCTATTATAAATCTCATTTGAAATCCAACAATCAACACTCCCTAGCCTCTTGCCCTCTCCACTCCAAAACCTTGCTAAAGAACTTGATACTTCTTGATACTTTCTAGACATTAGCACAATCCTTATATGAACAAAATCTCCAGACATATACATTGAAAGTTTTCTTCATACTTCCCTATCACTACTTAAACCTGTTGACTTCTATCTTTCTTCCTTAACACTGACTCTATTCCTGCTTCTCCTACTTGCCCCTTGGAACCCCCACTAATGTGCTCCTATGCTGTCTAGCTGCTATGCAGGAAACTAAAAGAAAACCTATAAGTGCATTGGCAACCAGATAAGATAGCTGGCAGTAGGAAATGTGTATGAGGGCAAGTCAGTAAACATCCTGAGGAATGAGAGCTGAAATGTGGAAGTAAAGGGTGAAAGAGTAAGTAGGTAATGTCACTAATGCTAGCCTAAGTCACTAGACACTAACAAAAAGTTGCTAAGTTGGTAGATAATAAAAGGAGAATGGAATAAAGACAAAATGAATCACTAAGCAAGTGAGGAGAGGAGTTGCTAAGAGTTGCTATGGGATAAGGAAAAGTGATAGGGTCAAGGAAAGCAATAAGTCACTAAACATAAGGTCAATAAGAAAAGTTGCTAAGGTCTGTGAAAGCCTAGCAATGAAGAAGGGATGGAGACAAGAAGTTGCTAACTATAGTCACTAGCATTGCTAAAACACTATAACACTATAAGGCACCCATACTTGGTACTACACTAAATTGAGGACAAGGTTACTCAGGCTTATCACTAAGCCATTAACAATGATAAGGATGACCAGCAAAGAGATCTGAAGCTGAGGGAGAGATACTGAGGGCAAAGTACTCAGGTGCTTCATTAGTTTTGAACTAGGTATGTACAGGAAGTATTTATACTGTTTGTAGGTATAGTCAAAAAGGAAAGATTGTCACTGCAGGTAATGGTGTCTGCTAAAATGTCCATAATGCATACTGAGTATTAAGATAGTAACCAAGTGTAAGTATGCAGTGTCAAAAAGTGTGTAATATGTGTCAAGATGAAAATAAAAACCATACTAAATGTCAGTATCTGAAGTGTAGATGTCATTCAGGTATGTTAGTAAACCAGACAAGGAAAATGAAGGATCCATGTTACATGTCCTTTGGATATGTGCTTTTGAAAAAGAAGTGCCCATGTTGATAAGAGCTGTCACTAGCAGTCATTGCTAAGGGGAGGTCTTGGCCTAGTCATTCCCAATTCAAGAGCTAGACTCCATGTGATGGGGCTTGTGATCCAAAAAGTCTTATGGTCACTAAGATCCCATGCAAAAGGCTACCTCATTCCAAATTTAGGGTCCAGACCACATGTGATAAGTCATGTGATGCACTTGTGACCTGTAAAACAAGAATCAATGAAATAACAAATTGCACACTAATCCCATGCTGCTCCCAAGTCATGTGCTGTCCAGATAAGATAGTTGGAGATGTCAGTAACAGTACTCAGTGACAAGTGGGTCTTATCACCACCTATATTGATAATCACTATGAAAAATGATTGGGTTCTTTATCATGCATGAATGCCTCCACATAATGATTATCACCACCTATATTGATAATCACTATGAAAAATGATTGGGTTCTTTATCATGCATGAATGCCTCCACATAATGACACCATGGCCCTAAAATGGGATAAAAGTCATCCTTGCAAACTACCACAACTTTAAAGAACTTGAATATTTTCAGACTCTGCACTATCATGGATAAAAACCAGAAAAAGGAATATTTAGCTTGCTATGTCTCCTACAATATGGCAGTCGTGCATGAATGCCCCCACATAATAACACCATAGCTCCCAAATGGAATGAAAGTTATCTCCATGAACTGTCACAATACTTGAGGGAACTCAAACATCTTTTCTCAGACTGTGTTATCACTAATGAAAACCAGAAAAAGGAATATGCAGTTCACTTGTCTCCCATGATACAGCAGAAACCTAGCTCAGCTTACTAGAATTTAGCAACACTCTAGCAATTGACAACAATGACACCACATATATGTGGAATGGAAGGCAACAGTATTAAAGTTATATCCTGGTGCTAAATGCTAGTGCTAGATACACCCTTGGCAACCTCAAGCAATTGGTCAAGAAGACCTTTTCTAATGGTCTTTTTACACTCAGTTGGTTTCCAGATTATTACTATAACTTTCAACATATTGCTAGGTGGCTTCTTGCTATGTTTGAGTGGGATATCTAGGTGCATGTTTTAGTAACTGCGGTGCAAGAATATCGACAATGGTAGGAACATCAACAAGATCAGCAAGTGGTGGAAGGTCAACGAAAGTAACAGCATGATCGACGAGATTAGCAGAAAGGTCGACGAGAGCAGTTTGCGAGACGGGTTTGTTGAGATGGTCTCACCATCGGTTTGGCTAGAACCAAGAACTTAATGCCCAAACAATGCATAAAAAAGCTTGATTTGGGGCAATGGGAGAGAAGGTAATGGGAGAGAGGGCCATTCTTTGTTTGGTCAAAGGAAGATTGGTGGATGAGTAGATTAGCATAGGAACGGACGCGAGCCGACCTGACGAAAATGCTTCATTGGCATAGAAGGAAGCTCGGAGACACATTGGAATTGCCTCTGGGGCCATCAAGCCAGCAACTGTACATTAATTGGCTATTCTGACAACATCACACAAGTGGAGGAGAGAATTTTTGATTAATCTAGTCAACACAACGGTATGAATGTATTTTAGTTCGCTAGAAGCAAGGATTAGTCATTAACTACGGACTGCAGAAAATACGAACCTGCCGGTGTTTTAGCAATATAGTCAATTGCTAAGAAATGTCCATGAGCACGGGATTGCATGGATAGTAACTAGATATACCTTGCCTGACAGTTGTTATCGCGTCTGCCTCCTCATCGGGAATCTCGATTGAGAACTCCTATGATAGTTATGTTGAAAATGAACGGCCAGGATTATTAAAAGTTCTTACCTCCTCGACTGCCATAACAACCTCTACATGATCCAGACTGTCGAGACCCAAGTCTTGATGGAATCTTGAAGTGACAGAGAGCTAAGAAGCGACATCATGCTCCGCCGCGGTTAAAAAACAGGCCTGGAAACACACTTTGGCCGGGTCAACCTTTTCAAAACCCTTCAACACCTCCAATACACGCGACTGGATGACATCCCGCGTGAGCCCGGCCTGTGCGGAGAACGCTGCACGCTGAACCACCTGGCGCTGTACAGGAACTGTCCAAGCGAAACGAGGGAGGGCCGAAGCCCGAGCGGCCAGACGAATGAAAGACATGGTGATGAAACCGAAAAAGCGGACACGACAAGTCACTACCAGTCACACGGCATTGCCCGCGAGAAATTATTATTTATTGATGGCTGCCTGGCATCGCTGAACTATCCCAACACGACCAGTCGACTCCATCCTATCAGATTGTCATCTTGGTAAGGTTGGAAGGGATAATCATTTTTAGATAGTTATATATGTAAGACAACCTAGCTACTTGATGACAAGGTACACATCCTGAACCTAAGCAATGAGATATGATCAACCTATAGTTGTTTCAAGAAAACCGCAGTGTAAGGCGGCACAACAATGTAATTGTTTGCTGAAAGAGTGATATTCGCCTAAATATAACATGCTCTTAGTGTCGAAAAAGCAAAATCTACGTTGATGGGCTTACCTGCCACTTGGCAACGCCTGCAGCTCCTCCATAGTGACGCATGAAGTACTCTCCAGAAGGAACATCCGCGAGGTCCCATGCAACGGGGATGGTCGGGTCCTTGTTGATGATCACAAGAGAGAGCGTCTGATTCTCAATACCAGCATAGAGCCCCAATATATCGGGCTGAGGGTTTGCAACATTGACCTGGGCACTCGAACTTCCGAAATATGTGCCGTACCTATATAACAATCAAGGATTTTGTGACAAGAGCCCTCTGTCAAGACGCACCCTCTATAGAGCCAGTAGGCCAATCCAATAGGACCTAGCTCATCAGGCGTCGCCCAATAAGTTGCGCTATCCACACCATACTGGCCGAAAATTCCAAGAGCATCAGCCGTGACCAGACCACCAGTGATATCAGTGTCTTTTGTAGACGACCACTCGCCGATCGAAAGTTTAGTACCCGGATAATTGATGTCAATGAGTGTCTTGAAACGAGGGATTAGTTCTACTACAGTTGGGTCCCATTGATGATTCTGAGGATCAACGCCGACCCATGACTCGTCGACATAGGAAGTATCCTGTTTCAAGTCAGAGCGCCATTACACACAGAGCACTTCGCCATACCCATAGACTTCTAGTCATCCTCAGGCGCAAGGCTTTAGCAGCGGCATCATCGGCACTTGTATCAGCCTGGAAATAATAGTGGATATCGAGATAGTCGAGCAACCGTGTGCCGTTGGCCTTTTCATAAGCCTCCATTTGTTGCAAGAACCAAGGAAGGAAATCGATGTTCGAATGAGCAGCAGTGTCGGAATAACCAACAGAACTAGTCCAATCTACAGGACAGAATTGTTACAAAAATGAGACAAGTCATAAGTCTATAATTGCTTACAGAACCACCAAGAACAGGTAGACGGTGCGCCCACAAGGACGTCAGGAATCGCTTCTTTCGCAGCGGTTGCGAAATCGATTACGCGAGACAACTCCTCGTCATAACTCATTGGACTAGAACGATTGAGTAACGATGGTACTCGGCATAAATACAACTTAAACTTACACAGGATGCATGTCTTGGTGTGTACTGGAGGCAATCTCGATTTCGTTGTCAATTGTCACAATTAACGGTTTATTTTGCAGACCAGAGAGCCATTGCTTCGCAGCCGACGTGTTCCAGGAGACATAGACGTTGTTCTGATCGGGAACAGGTGTCACATATGATCCATTCGGGAAAAGCCCATTACCAGCGTCACTATTATATGGGTCAAAACCACCTTGGTCTAAACAAGAAATAGAAAAACTCAAGTGGATGGAAGAAAAGAAAAATAACGATGATTACCTGGATATACGCTCCTAGGATATGAGTACGAGGAAGCATCCTTTGACACCCAGTCAAGCCTATGAGAAGATACTCGTCACATCAGATCGCGAAGAAAATATATGATCAAAACATACGCAGGAACGGTCAACATCGTAGCAGAGCCAGCATCCTGAACCCAGCCAACCCAGTCATCAGCACTGTCGCTAGCACGGTTCTCAAAGTACCAGTCACTTCCTGCGTTGGTAAATCCACCGAAAGGATTGTAAGCAGTGACAGCATTGCCGCCCCAACGAGACATCGTGACACCGAGATGCTCGATGTAACTCGCGCTGGTGGGAAAATTGACGCCATAAATGTGGGGGTTGATTGGGTGTTGAACGGATTGCACGATACTGAACATGGACGATCAGACACAGCGCAGACCAGATGATACCTACAAATACCTGGCATATTGGACTGACGGAAGAGTCCAATTGAATGTAGAATTTCCGGCTGTGATAGTGAGCGTTCCTTGGGACAATGACGACGCAAGGGTCAGATATGTAATTGTCTTCGCTGGTGTATCAACAGGAGTATAGGTGTTGCTGCTCTTGACAGTCAATACCTATAATCACTTTCAGTCCATTGTTCGAGTCCCGAAAATCATCAATATCAAAATGACCTTCTGATTCAGAGTGACGCTGACATCGGAAAAGTTGACTGCTCCTTTCGTTGTTATAGCGATGACGTCGTTCGCGAGAGGTTCGGCACTGAGAAATTCAGGAGTGATGATGATGGACTGAACAACTTTTTAGTCACTGAATCAAGAACACATTAAGGTATTCAATATACCTCGACAAGCACAATGTTATCGAGATGATACTGGACGAGGAAATCAACAGTTGAAGGGAGGAAGATGAGGCCAAGTACAAACCGTTGCCCCATTTGCACCAGCCTGAAAAGTGATACGATCCCAGGTATCATTACCCTACATTGCCATAAATTCAAAACCAGGCCATCATAGCATGACTTGGTACCTACAAGGGGGCTTCCAATCCCGGGCAAAGCGCTGAAGTCAATCAAGAGAGAAGTGAAACCGTCGGCTGTGATTATCTGTCCAAAGGCAGAAAGAGGGATAGTCGGAGATTCAGCATTGTCAGCGGTCGACTGTATATAAATGGAAACGTCCGGGTTGGCTCCCTTTGGATAGAGCGTGAGCATTGTAAATTGGGGAAGGAATCTACAGACGTACAGCTACGTCGAACTTGAGGCCGGCATAATTGGAGAAAGTGCCTTCGAGCTTCACAGAGAGAGCTGCCCAGGCGTCAGAAGAGACTGAAATGCTGCTGGTACCCTCGAAAAGATCCGTGGCATTGAAGTCGAGCGTAGAACTCCAACTCCAGTCTTCCCAACCTGGAGCAAGAGCACCATCCGTATAGATGTTCAAATCATCCGCTTTGACGAAAGAGGGTATGAGCAAAGTCAAGGCAACGATTGCCTTCCGTAATCCGAACATCGCAGGGTCCCAAGGTCTTGACTTCAGACCCACAAAGGCTTTTAGCTCTCGCCACCTCCACGGATAATGCTCGGTCATGTGGTTCCATAATGGTTAATTCGCGGGACAATGGCCTCAGAGTTCTCGGAAGATACCAAAAATAAGAGGAAGATGCAGATCCGTTGAATGAAGCACGGGATTTCTGACAGGTTCTCATGGAGAAGGTTCTAACAGGTTCCCACAGGTCCCGAGCGAAGCCTGGCTTATGTACTGCATGCCCGACATTCAATGCGGGGAAGAAAAATTCTACTGTCCCATGAGATACAATCTGGTCATTCAAGAGTATGATGGTATTTTACCGAAAAGAACCAGGGAAGTAATATAAGAGGTCGATCTGTGAGTGACAAGGCATACATGGTTGAGGAGACAACTCACACAAGGGGGCTGTCCGAGCCAAAGGCGCGTATACGTAGGAAAAATCAGAGATACATTTGATTGTCGGAATGTCTATTTTCCTTGTGCACCTCCCCCTCAACCTTTACTACAAGTCTCCATGGAATGACGACCTGACCGACATATCTGCCATTGGGATTCTCGTCTATGCCAAGTCGAAATTCCTCTGCATTGATGAGCAATAGGTTGAGAGGTTGATCAGTGCCAGCAAATGTGCCGAGAAAGATGCGGCCGTCAGATACAGTGACGCGTAGAAGTTGTCGCAGCAAAGCCTTGAGTTGGATGATAGCAGGATGGGATTGAGGGAGCTCTGAGTGCGAGGGCAGGATAGGAGATGCCATAAGACCTCGACCAACCGCGTCACAAGTCACAAACTCTTGATGCAACTTGGATGAACCCCTTCGAAAGCACGGTATCCTTGAACATGCAAGGCCAATTCTCTACCCCCAACACCCACAAGTATTCTGTCATTCTTCCAACCTACAATGAGTGCAAAAACCTCCCTGTGATTGTCTGGCTTTTGGCCAATGTCTTCGATGAAAAGTAAGCCGCGCCGCCAAGTCCATACCTTTATGCATGGCCGACTCGAGAGCCTAGTCAGCTTGCCTGGGAGATCATCGTCGTCGATGACGCCAGTCCTGATGGCACCCAGGAGATTGCAAAACAACTCGCGGGCGTGTATGGCGAAGACAAGATTGTACGTCTACGTAGCTTTTCGCGTCGTCAATTTCTCATCAACGTTGGCTACAGCTTCTAAAGCCCCGTGCTGGAAAATTGGGTCTTGGGTACGACAAAAAGCCCCTCCGTGACACCACTAACCCCTCGCCTAGAACAGCATACATTCACGGGCTGAATTTCTGCACTGGAGACTTTGTCATCATCATGGACGCTGACTTCTCTCACCACGTACGAACCGTCCTCTTATTTGCACGAATCGTGTCTAATGGTTTATGTAGCCTAAATTTATACCACAATTCATTCGGTGCGCGAGGACGTAGAGAATTCAAAATGACTGTTATATGTCTTCTCTCCAGACTGCAACAAGCACACAATCTGGACATTGTGACCGGCACCCGATATCGAGCAACGTCGACGCCGTATCTCGCTGATGCGGCCCCTGGCGGAGTCCATGGATGGGACCTGAGACGCAAATTGACATCGCGAGGCGCCAACTTTCTAGCTGCCACCGTGCTCAACCCTGGTGTCAGTGATCTGACAGGAAGCTTCCGGTAGTTCTATGTGAACACTTGCATGAGACGGCCTGTGACGCGTTCTTTTAGGCTATACAGGCTTCCGGTACTTCGCCACATCATAACTGTGACAGAGTCAAAAGGCTACGTTTTTCAGATGGAAATGATGGTGCGAGCACGAGCGCTGGGGTACACGGTGGGGGAGGTGCCCATAACGTTTGTGGACCGGATATTTGGGGAGAGTAAGCTGGGTGCAGACGAAGTTGTGTCGTACGCAAAAGGAGTGTGGGCGTTGTTCACTGGAATTTAATTATATGTGATGTCATCCGTCGGATGTTTGTCAGCCCTATAAGTATAAGTCTTATCTCGACAACATTCCGCTATCCGCTGCCTCCAACTGCTCTTCTACCATGAGTCTTCTCCAAGATGTGCTGCGATCACACACTGCTGAAGACAAAAAGTTCAAATCTCCAGAACTTGCACGGCGACTGGCCTCCAGTGCCTCCGATGAATCAGACGATGACATCGTCAATGTTGTTTCTTTACCTGGAACTCCTGATCACACTCGTCCATCCTCGCCCATACGTGGAGCATCTGCACGACCGCTACGCGGCCCATTACACATTTCCTCGTCCCCTAGAGACATCCTCAAAGCATTTCCAACCGAGGTGTCACAAAAGGTATTCTCCTTCTTGTCCGTGCAGCAGCTAGCGAGGTGTGCCTTGGTTTCCAAGAAATGGCGTAGAAGCCAGACCATTAATTACGGTCAGCTTTCTCGTCGCTCTTTCTACAGTGGCCTTATCGGCTTCTTAGTCTGGTTTCAACACTATCGCAAAGAAAACTTTCAGGACGACAGTCTCCCTCCCGGGAAATGGACCAAACGCGAATCAAAACAAGACTGGGTGTGTTTGACCTGTTTGACATCAATCTCACTCACACTGACTTGATATAGCGAGTAATCCATCTCAGATGTAGGGATGAACGCTCGCCAAAGTCTGCTTCGTTTTCGAGAGGCTCGGGTTACTCTTCACCTGTATCGAGATCAGGATACCAAACTCCTCGAGAACTCAAGGAGGAACAGTGGAGGCTGGCAGCGGAAGCAGCTGCCAAACCAGGAAAAATTGAGATGAGGGAAATGTACAAGGAGTTGGGAGGACGCAAGTCCAAGTCAAAATCCAAGTTTGGAGCACCGGGAACAAGGGACAGGGGAGGTTGGGAAGAAGCTGCAGAATGGTAGAATATTTCGATTCATGCTATTCATCAACTATGCCACAATTCTAGACAGAGGAGGCATGCATGTATCCTCATGTAGATTATGGGATCGTTCGTTCTAGAGTCTTTACGTATAGAATTCAGATATGATGAAATATACTTACATTGAACCATGATCAACTTTTGCTCCTGGCCACGATCATGGCAAGTGGGATGCGGACTCTGGTTTCCTACGATGACATTACGCTCCCATATCAAGCGAGTCCTCCGCAACCTCCATCCCATAGACCGCCTCCAGCCAAAAAGCGAAAATGGAACAACAAGAACTCAAAAGGGCGCAACTACAACGATACCCGGTTAACCAACAGCCATCAAAGCCATACCAATGACATAGGACAAGCTTCCACATCCTCACAAATGAAAGTAGACACCGACTCGGAAGAAGGCCGCGACTTGACTCACGATGAAGTCTGGGACGATTCCGCCCTCGTCGACGCGTGGAACGCCGCAACAGAGGAGTACGAAGCATATCACGGTCCAGACCAGGGCTGGAAAACGGAGCCAATCCATAAATCGCCTCTGCGAGTCTTTTCAAGCTGCTCGTTTATTTCTACTGCTAATTCTAAGCACTCGTGTTAGGTGGTATAATACTCCCAAAGCTGTAGAAAAAGACACTTACGCCAGTTCGAATGGGAAAATAGCCATACCTGAGTCAGATCAAGAGGAAAATTCGCAACCTTTGGACTTTGACACATTTATGCCTTCACACAATCCAGCTCTAGACGTACCTCCTCCACTCGGCCTAGAAAATGCTTCACAGTTTCTTCTCAATGCCCCGGGACCTGTTGTAAGCCAGGATGAAGCTTTCACTCGTGCACTAGGAGCGATGTATTGGTGCGGTTATTGGACAGCCATGTATCATGTCTGTGCTACCTCCGCTAAGAGTCACAAGTGGCTTATTGTACTTTTACAGGCGCAACGTCAAAGTCCACAGAAGCAGTCTGCAGAAGACGAAGTTCAACAAGGTGAGGAGGATTTGATTGATGAAGATGAGGAGGAAAAGGAGGAAAAGGAAGAGGACGATTTCGTCTCAACTCAGCGGTAACCCATTTGCTGTAGCGCGTTTCCTTTTCATGATCCAGGCAATTATTCGGAAAATCCTGTAAACAGGCTCCTCGTCAATACGTGAGTAACGTGAGTTCATTCAATCCCAGTGGTGTCCACACAAAACCTCTTGGCGACCGATTACAAACCATATGGACACGAAAATATCAAAAGTACAATAAATGTAGTATAATTAGAGCGCGATCTCGACATCCAGTCTCGCCAAATAAGAGTATATGTCGGGCGACATGCGATACTTGAGCATACCCGCAAAGATTATCAACGATCTTGATTTGCGTCGAAGGGCGGCAAGTGTCTAGGCACATGAGTTTTTTTCACTCCAGCAGCGAAAACGTGGACTCACCATTTGGCGTGTTGCATCAGGAATTACAGACGACTTGACTTTTTGATGGACTCCAGCGAGCGCTTCCATAGTCAGAGGAAGATAAGCCTGTAAATTTCTTTGCAATGCTTCGTGAAGGTCTTTGAATTCTTCCGCCCGTCGCGTAATCTTAGCGACATCGCCGCTAAGAGGAATGAGTTCAATAGACTCCATGATCTGAAACAAAAGATTAACCAAGTCAACTAGAATTGTAATAGATTTGTGCCTACATCGATCGCAACCTCTGGTTTTCCTGCGGTAATTTGGTCTTTGGCCTCACGGATACGGAGCAACCGCACCACAGCCTCCCTGTCTTTCCCAGCGGCCCTATTCGTTCTTTCATAGTGCCGGATGATATCAACGGCAGTCTGTTCAAGCGTCCGATCCTTCTCCTCGGGGCTTGGTTTGGATATAGTGTTGCTCAATGCCTGAGCCAGGCAAGCGACCACTGTTGAATAGTCGCCAGCAAGATTATATAGCTTGATTGCCTCTGTGATCCTGTCGTTTTCTTCCGAATGCTTCGCCGCCCGAACAAGGATCTGTTCATTGAACTGCTTACTATCTTTAAGCTGAAGCAAGCTCGCCCCTTGTTCTATGGCGCCACTCTAAAAAAAAAAACAGGAATAGGATGACCAAAGGCGCATCGTTCTGCCATCTGATTAAGACTCACAAATCGTGTTCCGTCAGTTCTATATCCTCCAACTAGTTCCTCCCAACCAGGACCGCCATTTCCCAACACAATGATCCGCCTTGCCTGCCCCCAAGCCGTCTCAACCTGCTCTTTCCCAACCTCACCCTGATCAGACGAGAGTGGCACACAATATACATATTGTAGGGCTTCTTTGGCATCCATTTTAACAAACTGTCTGACGTATCGCCAAATCAAGGTCGATAGGCTCAGCGCAGGAGGTGATGCAGGAGATAATGATACTGGATAAAGGTGTCAGGACAGTCGATATGCTGCAGAGGATACTACACTCACGAGGGGTCAAATCCGAGGTCTCTGCCCGAGATGGTACACGAAGGAGGCCATGGTACGCAAGACCTATCGCTAAGTGGACAGCCTCGACTTCGGTTTCTTGGTGTTCCCATAATGCTGCTACAGCCTGTACGAGAATTGATAACGAGCTGAGAGTTACAACCAACGACACCTACTCTTTCGAATTGACCACACATGAGAAGCACACTGGCCCATACACCCCTTTGCTGGTTAGCCTCGAAGTGACGTTCACCATAACCCAAGAGGACCTCAGACAGTGCTCGGAGTCCACCCTCCTCGTCCTCGTCAACCATAGCGAGTTGGAACCAAATCCAGTCCTCCGTCGTTGTGGTGATAAGGTGTACACTCCTGCGCGAGGGCTCAAGCTTGCCCATGAGTTTGTACAATGCCAATTTGAAGGGATCCGCAGTAGCAGAATGCAACATGTGGGCATTGTAGACAGTTTGAAGATGATCGCGGTGAGTCTTTGGGAGTCTTTGAAGGAATGTCATAAATGATACAAACTGAAATCCAGACAACATACTTGCGTTCTGACGATTCGATCCAAGTTTTGAAGTGTGTCAAGAAACTGGCTTCACGATGTTGAATAGCATCTTGGAACTTGAGGGCTTCCGCCAACGCCTCTTCTACATGACCAGTGCGAACAAGATAAAATAATCTAGCCCATAAGGGCTGACCAGCAACCAGCTACACACATGGATAAGAGGAATGAAGAACTCCAGAGAAATAGGAACGCACCTCGATTCTATCTTCCCACTCCCCGTTGCGATAATAACGCAAAAACAAGAAAGCTCGGACCTTGTTGGAAATGCTGGGGTCTCCGCCCAGACGAGCTTCCGCCGGCCGTGCTTGAATTGTCCGCTCCAAAACGTCCCAATATTGCTCCTCTAATGCTTCCCGTGCACCTCTTGCTATCTGACGCCGAAGAGCAATGGCGTCCCGAGATGAAGGATCGCCAAGGTAGGCACGTGCATGTTTGCGTTCAAAAAGAGGGGCATTGATAATATGGGCACTGGCGTGCTCAATCGGGGGCAATACAGGAGGTTCAGCGGTTATTTTGGCCAGGATGTGGAAAATCTGGGACATTCGTGTGTATCGAGACTAGAGGGATGTTGAGAGTTGATCGAGTACTTATACGAAGTAGACTTACG
This sequence comes from Termitomyces sp. DKA19, assembly GCA_018851325.1. Lineage (NCBI taxonomy): Eukaryota > Fungi > Basidiomycota > Agaricomycetes > Agaricales > Lyophyllaceae > Termitomyces > Termitomyces sp. DKA19. The sequence goes on along the minus strand of JABCKS010024896.1, from coordinate 22,552 downwards.
TCGGGATCTACGGAGGTGGAGGCAGAGAGGAACGAGTGGACAAGTGGGTACGAGGTCCCTCTAAGGCGGGCAACATTTAGATCTGTGATAACGCGGTCATAGACCATCATTTTGTTTTGCATTTGGAGGGAAAGGGTAGGTGCAACGGTTGACTGCTGTGATGGGTTCAGAAATGGTGGCGCAAACAGGAGACTTTGATTTACCATGAGTAGACTTTTGCCACGGATGCTCTTCTTCAGCTCTGTCAAGGCACGGTTGTCTCCTGTTACGCGACCGCCTAGCTCCTCAAAGACACGTTTCTTTTTTGCCTCCCAGTCGCGTTGGCTGCGCTCCTCTAAAGCACGGTAAAACTCTTCCTGGGTCTCTTTCCTGCCCTCTTCTATTGTTGAAATGAGATTTTGTTCGTGAGCATGGCGAAGATAGCCAGCAACGTCGGTGTCTTGGAGAGGCTGAAGAGGCGAGAAAGTGGTCGAGGTGTTGAGATGGGCGACGGAATTTGAAAGCGCTGACGCATCGACATGAGCCTGGGCTAGTAGATAGTTTCTAGAGACGCTGTGAGAAAAGAAGAGAGAAAAAGAGAAGAAACATACGCGCGATCTGCGTCTGTGCCGGGCTGGTGGGCAACGAGACGGCGAGACTGGGCCTCGATCTGGTCCAAGGAGAGGTTGACTGGAGGGAGATTCGGGCGGGAGAGATGGGACGTGAGGCTCTTGGACGACGTGAGGAGCGTAGAGAGGTCCATTGCAGTAGCAGAAGAAAGAACAGTAAAATCAATACATACATCAATTCAATTTCAACTTGACCATGAACATCACGCGTCTCCCAACGCCCGCCCCGCCCCCCATCCCCCGTAGCGCAGAGCCCTACCACCATCACCGCGCTGCACACACTCCCCTCATCCTCGACAATGGGTCAACCACGTTTCGCTGGGGCTTTGCCTCGGCCCCTGCGCCCCAGAGCGGCCCTAATGTCATTGCAAAGTACAAGGAGCGCAGGACGAACAAGCCCCTTCTACTTTTCGGAGACGGTGTTGACCTTGACACCGGCGCAAAGGCTCAATCTAGGAACCCATGGGAAGGCGATGTCCTCCTCAACTTTGATGCCCTGGTGAGCATATTGTTCCCCACCGCGTCATGCAGTCAGGCCAAACGCGCCCTTGAGACTTAGGAAAACGCCCTCGACTATGCCTTCGTCAATTTGGGAATAGATACTCCCTCTATAGACCACCCTGTTCTCATGACTGAACGTCTTGCGTCACCCCTCCACTCGCGCTCGTGTATGTCGTGCTGCCCTCTTCAGTCTCCCTTCATTTGACGGGCTTGCGCTGCCAGTAACTTCTGAGCTCATGTTTGAGTTATACTCAGTTCCTTCGTTAGCATACTGCGTTGACGGAGTAATGTCATTCTATGAGAACAATAGACCAGCACCTAAGGATCCTTTCACCTCTGACGGCCTTGTGATTTCCTTCAATACAGCATCAACCTCCGTCATCCCGGTCCTAAACGGTAAAGGAATCATGAGCAATGCCAAGAGGTCAGCAAGCACCGCCCTTCTATCGCATGACTCAATGGTCATTTCAGAATACCCTGGGGTTGCTCGCAGGCGTCCGACTATCTACTCAAGCTTGTACAGCTGAAATATTCCAATTTCTCGACGCGTGTAACTCCGCCACAATCTAGTGTATTGATTGTTTTTGTCGACTGTGCAACCTCTCTAACTGATCACTGCAGTGGATGCTTCACAACTTTTGCGAATTTGCAACAGACTACACAGCCGTCCTTCGAACCCTCAAAGACCCGCTGAAGATGCGTGCTTCTGAGCGAATAGTGCAGTTTCCTTTCGTGTTGCCTGCATACGAGGAGAAAACCGAGGAAGAACTGAACAGACTTGCTGAAAAGAGGAAGGAACAAGGGAGAAAACTACAAGAACTGGCTGCCAGAACGCGGATGGAAAAGGTATACATCCATCTACCCGATACGAATACATAGCTTTATGATAATTTCAGCTTGTCCAGAAAGAAAATGATCTACGAGACCTGATAGAGCTACGCGAGAGCCGGAATGAATTCTCAAAACGAGAATGGATGGTGAGTTACGAAATTCTTATCCCGTAGCTTTACCCACAAGTTGCAGATCAAACTACAAGAAGAAGGCTTCGACGATGAGGCAGGGTTTGATGAGACGATAAAGAAACTTGAAAATAATCTCAAAAAAGCCCGGAAAAAGGAAGTAGAAGGGGAGGATAATATGGTAACCCTCAAACACTCGTGATACTTTTTACTGACTCAGACTCTCAGGAGGAGCCTTCGTTCCCTCTGGTGGACGTTCCTGACGCTGATGTATGTATGAGCTCATTCTCTCTTTGCGATGCCTCAACAATTATTTTCTCCAGTTGGATGAAGAGGGCTTGAAGGAGAAGAGAAAACAGAAGCTGATGAAGGCCGGGTTCGAGGCGCGCATTCGCGCCAAGCGTGAAAAGGAGCGCGAGAAGGCCGAGAAGGAGAAGGAGGAGCGGCAAGAGGAAGAAGAGCGTGACATGGATCTCGAAGGCTGGTCAAGAAAGATGCGTCAGGAGCAAGAGGTTAGACTGAATCCGTCTGTATCGCACTGCAACCCAACTGACTTGAAATTTTAAGAACTTGATCAATAAGATTAAGGAGAGAGCGCGGCGGAAGGCTGCACTAGGTGATCGTAAGAGTGCAGCCGCGCAAGCCCGAATGAAAAGTATTGCCAACCTTGCGAATGATGACCGTCTGCCCAAGAAAAAGCGAAAGGGTGGAGGAGGTTGGTTCTCATTCTTTGATTTCTGTAAATCTATCTAAGCGCGGTACAGAGGATATGTTCGGGGCTGACGATGCCGATTGGGCCATTTATCGAAAAATTGTGCGTTTTCATTGGACGGGATTCAGAAAACTTTCTAACAACGGATGCAGAATACAGTGGCACCCTCTTCCGATGAAGAAGAGGATCTCAATCAGCTTGCCCTAGTCGAATCCAAACTCCTTGCCCATGATCCGACTTTTACCCTCAAAGAAACCCATGCTTCTATCACATCTCAACGCTCTGCTCTTATATCAGCATTCCGTCCAATCTACGAAGAAGGTGATATTGAAGGTGGATCTAATTCTACAGTCGCTTTCACTTGCTAACATCATCCAGGCAATGCTCGCATCCACCTTAATGTCGAACGATGGAGGGTGTGCGAAGCATGGTTCTCGCCCAATATGGCCGGCATAGACTCGGCAGGGTTGGGAGAGGTTGCCCAAAACGTTCTTTCAAGGTTCCCTGACTCCGAAAAGAGTCGCCTAGTGAAGGTAACCACCCCCCGACGTAACCTTACCAAGCAATACTCATACCTTTTCAGAATGTATTCCTCACCGGCACGCCGTCCCAACTGCCGGGGCTGGTTCCGCGCCTTCTTGCGACACTTCGTCCCAATCTGCCGACGGAGATGCCAATCAAGGTCATACAAGCAAAAGATCCACTAATTGACGCGTGGAAGGGCATGGCTAGCTTCGCTTTAACAGAAGAGTTTGCGAAAGTGGGGGTCACGCGGCAAGAGTATGAAGAGCAAGGTGGGGAACGCGTAAGGAAGTGGTGGGGAGGAAATTGGAACGGGGGCTTCATCTGGTAAACTGTATCTTCTCACTTATTTCTTGCAGTACTCTCTCTGGGCGCTTTGTTTCCTACATTGCGAATTGTATTACAATATAACAGACAAAAACCTAATTTGCAAATGAGATGAACAGTGGTAAGGAAACATCAGAGACAGGATATGATGACAGCGCGATCTAGTAGCATATACACATGCCTATTATATAGTGCAAAGATGCGCTGGCACTGCCATTGTGCACGATGGCAACAATTTCTCCGGAGAATGAGGAGGTTTAACAGCAACCGGGTGACGCCTGGGTAGATGTTTGTTGGTTCACCCGTACTGAGCCGTCGGCTGCAGATCCTCCTGCTGATGTGGTCGGAGCGTCTCCCTGCGAATCAATCAATCGAGTCTTGATATCCCTATAGGTCGAAAGTCTGAGTATAAGGACTGACATGAGAGTAACAAAGAACGAACCGAGCAAGGGTGAAGAATGCCTCCTCGACACCATCATTGGCCTTGGCTGAAGTCTCCATAAATTTGATGCCTAGCTCTGCCGCGAGTTCACGTCCTTGCTCTTCGGTCACGATCTTCTTGTCTGTCCAATCGGACTTGTTGCCAATTAGGATCTTATTGACACCCTCTGAAGCATGCTGCTCAATATTAGCATGCCACGTGCGGATATCTGTAAGGCGAGATTGAGAAGCAGGGAGGATGGATGGGTCCAGGCACGAACTATTGAAAGAATGCTCTGATGTAACATCGTACACCAACAGGATACCCATCGCCCCACGATAATAAGCTGTCGTTATTGTTCTGAAACGCTCTTGTCCAGCTGTATCCCACTAAACTATCGTCAGAAGCTAAAGTTATCAATCAAAGAAGAAATATGCGCACAATCTGCAGTTTGATGCGTTTCCCGTCAAGCTCGATGGTGCGAATCTTGAAGTCGATGCCAATTGTGGTGATAAAGGAGGGCGTCCATGCGTCATCGCAGAAACGCAAGAGTAGACAGGATTTCCCAACACCTTTCGAATATGAGTTCCACCACGAGCACTTGCTACGTGAACATTCGCCAAGACGCACCGGAGTCACCAATGAGAAGAAGCTATATCCAGCTGTCATATAGTTGGTTGTGAATATGATGAAACCCTATTCACCTTGATAAGGAAGTCATAGTGAGGAGGAGGCATGGCTAACCGAGGACTAGAGGGAAAGAAATGAAGCAGAAATTATTGGTGGAGGACCAAGCGCAGTGGGTCGTAGCCACAAGTCGATTGGCGGTTACGACTCCGCCTGGCGCCATGCACGTGAGGTCAGCATTTATGCCATTCGATCTATTCGGCGGCCTTCTCGTCCGCTGCGCAACGCTTAGTTTATTCGACAGTAACCGAACGCTTCTCATCTCCTTTATTCATTGCATTTCCTTCTGCAACTCTGGCGTGCTTCAATCTTGATAGAGCAAATGCATCGCGCAACCTGCGAAACGCGTCTACACTGAAACCGCTGTTGACTGAGCACACAGCATTTCTGACATCTCGGAACAGATCATTGCGTCTTGCCTCGTTTCACTTCACCGTCCACCGTTCCCCGCCATTACATATCACTTTATCACTATTTAAGCGCTCGTGCTAGAAGGCCAACCACGTTTTCGGCTCCAAACTTCTTTTGGCTCGTGTCAGAGTTATATAGTATGATCTATGGGTTACGCGCTTTCTTCAGGACTCATGAGTACAACCTCGCTCCAGCGATCTGCCCCTGTCGATTTTTCTGACCCAAAACGCTTTACATCCCCAAAGGACATCCAAGACACTTTGGAAGGCCTTGCAAGATACTTAACCAAAGACAATTATGTGGATGTCCTTGAAGATTTGTTACTTGATCAAGCGCTTGTGATAGAGCTCGTTCTTTCTTGTGTGTACTTCTTGGTCGATTTCAAGAGACTACGCATTTATATTGTCGTACTCACTAGGTCTACCAGACTATATACCCCTCAACATGTGGATCGTCAAAAACTTTCCTGCGACATTTACCGAATACGACGCGTCTATCGCGTCAAAGATCCTCTATCGACTTTCTCTATTCTTCATATTCCATCGACTTGGAATCGACAATGAACTACTCTTGCGCTACCATCGAGACGTAGAAGCGACTCCAAAACTTCTTTTGACCCTCTCGTCCTTATCACTTGGGGGTGATGAGTCAGGAAACGATGTACAAGAAAACGTCGATCCTAATCCTCACTTTCTCAAGATCAAGGCCAAAGGGCGAAAGAGGCGAAAGAGGCAAGATACCAACGGGTTGGTGAAATCACAGTCCGGGCCAGACACTAACATTTTGAGTGAATTTTCTTACGCAATTCCTCAAAATCACGAGGAGGCCGAAGAAGTCAGGTCCAAGGTCGTTGCAAATGCCAAGTCAATTTTACAGGTTTGCTCGATATGAAATACATTAAGTCATATCTGACTTGTCGTTCAGTTCTTTTTGACCACCATTCGCTCTCCAGACGTAGCCAATTATCTTCAAAAGACTTTCATCGCTTCCAATGATTCTCATTCTCCAGTAGAGGTACTTTCTCCGATTCCGGAAGCGACCCCTGATGAGGCGACCGCCGCTGAGTCGAGAGCCTCTTCGGCATACCCATCCGTGCAACCCATGAAATCGTAGGTCTTCCTCCAAGAATGTGACGTGTTACTGACAGAATCCGCTCGACAGGGCCTTGCATTTCAGTAGTGTCCAAGGTTTTGGAGAATGGCGCATCCTCATCTCGACGCGTGCCGACAGAGATTTACGTGAAGCACGTCGTCGAGACTACAAAATCTTCCAAGTCACTGTTAAGAAGATCAAGTATGTTTTCCCTTGTTGTAACCGATTTCCTCTCAACTTGATGCAGGGAACTATCTAAAGGATATTTCTCCGATGACAATCAAAAAAGGCTAAATGGTCCCAAGACGGATGTGCCAATTTTTGAAGCTAAGATGACCAGGGATACGCGCCTTGTGGTAGCGATCGCTTTTTCGTTCTGTGATACGACCCTTCCTCTGACTTTTGTGATCATTCTCTAGTATCAGGTGGATTCTGTTTCAGATTATGATAGCCAAGTACGTATTTCTGATCACTGTCCATACAAAAACGCTGATTATACAATGACCAGGTCGAGCGGCAAGGTGTGTACAAAAACTTGATAGATCCGCGATATATTATACATAGCTTAATTTCTTTTTTAGTTCTGCGAATTTTTGGTATATATACTCATGCCCAGCTGGACAATCGACTTTGGGAATCCATCGGCCGACAACTGGGAAGCAGAGGCAAGGAATACCGGCGGAGGTGAGAGATGTTCCATCTCGATGATGCCTACTAAGCAGGATCGCAGGTGCATTTATCGTGAACGTGCAACTGGCACCAGCGGTAATGTATTTCGCCCAGCCTCATTCCCGCCTCTCGAGATCGAAACAACTGAAACCCCTGCTGGAATGAGCTTGCCTCCGGATGATCTGGAACAGGTGAGAGCTTCTATTCCATAGATGATAAATTCGCTCACTGAGAGTTTGAAAACAGATTCATTCGCTTCTTGTGTAAGTGGCTGGCATTCCAAAAGCACCCTGTGCTAATGCTAATGAATGTCCAGTCTCGAGAAGTACCTCATGTTTTCGCAGGTATATGTTATTCTTCATTGACTGAACTTGATTTTATATCACATACCACTAGGAATTACTTCGCAGTGCGCTTCCTTCAAACTGGTCATCATCGTTATCGTAAGCTCACGAAGGGTACTCAGGCATTTTAGCCGATCTTGATGTTGCCTTTCCATTCCAAGTCTCGTGAGCAAGCCATCATCGAAGTGAACCCTTGTTATATGTCTAAATTACTACACAAAGGTCCCGTGAAAGAGAAATCATTGATCACCCTCGATCTTGCTATGTTTTAGGCCGTAGTGGAACAGGGTTAGTCCTTCCTTTGTCCCACAGGACACAGGGCTTATCTTCCTTAGGAAAACAACAACCATGCTTTTCAAGATGCTCTGGATTGAACGAACGTTCCAGATAAACAGTGATGATGTTGTCAAACCCCGCCAAATCTTCGTGACAAAATCCCGTGTCCTTGCTGATAAGGTGGAAGAATATTTTTCGAAACTTTTGGAATCCCTTAAGGTCACGTCACAATCATCCGAAAACCTTCAGAAACAATTCCTCGCAAAGCGAAATCAAAAAGATTTTGACAATCTCGTTGACCTAGACGATGAAGACAATTGGCGAAGTGATCTTCCCCGGAAGTTCAGCGAACTTCAGGATTTCCACTTTCCCCTTTTTCTGACCTTTGATCGCGTCTGTTTTCTCTTCTCATGCACTCTATGATACTGATAGTACGATTTATAGTTATGTGACCTCATCGAAGCTGACTTTGACGCATTCGAGAGGGGGTACAGCCACAAGGAAAATCAAGAGCCCCGTACCTTTGTATCTTATGAGCTCTTCGAGAGTCATTATTGGCCTCGCTTCTCACAGCGTCTCATCAAAGGCTTAGGTTTTTTTTTGTTTGTCAATGCTGAGATAGAATACGTTTGACATACTGAAATAGATCCAGCTTTAGTCTTCAGCGAAGTCATGGGTAGGCTGTGTCCCTCCAGCAAAACTTTGGTAAATACTGATGTCACTTACAGGAATCATCAAAGGATCTGAAAAAACAGCTGCGTCAGATCATGGCTATCTTGACAGGAAAACATATGAAGAACTCTCTGAGAGAACCCAATCTACCTTTGCTACTCAACGTAGCACCATCTATAGTATTTTTGAAGCGTACCAGAGTCAAAAGCGACAGCAAGGGGATTATGATGCAGCAGATAGGTTAAAAGCTCAGCAGTGGTTTGATCCATGCAGAGTTCTTACTACATCAACTTAGGGCACATGGTATTTTACGTGTTTTCAGAACTCCCAACCGTGGCGTGATAGGGCAGAAAGTTGACTATCTGTGAGCGGTCTCTCAGGCATTGACTAGTACATCTCAATCATAACTCGATAGTTATGTTGATGAGGCACAGGACAACCTTTTGATTGATGCTTATCGTGCGGAAATCACTGGCTTTCTTTCTGCTTTTGCTAAAGGAAATCATTCAGTCCTCCGATCTCTTTGTCACAACAGGGATGGTCTTTTCTGGGCTGGCGATACTGCTCAGACCATCTCGGTTGGTAGTGCCTTTAGATTCGATGACCTCAAAGCCTTCTTATTCAGACTTGAGGTGGGTTTTGCCTCTATGACATCGTATTTTTAACTCTGTTTGCAGAAACACACGACAGAGAAACCATTGCGCCCGAAGTCTTTTGTTAATCAGTCGTCTCAAAATCCTGCGGAAACCTTCCAGCTCGCGACCAACTATCGTTCACACTCCGGAATAGTTAATTGTGCTCAGTCTGTCATAGAGCTGATCACCAGATTTTGGCCTTACTCCATCGATACTCTCGCACGTGAGAAAGGCATAGTACATGGATTAAGGCCAATTTTCCTGAACGGATGGAATGATGACAACGTTCGATATGTATGTTGATATGATATACGTCTGGATTTCACTGTGATGCTCAACATCGGAATCTAGGAACAATTTCTTTTTGGGTCAAGGTAACCCCAATCTACGCAAGTGCAATACAAAAATTTACTTCATTTGTCGCAGCGGCAGTAACATTGAGTTCGGTGCCCAGCAATGTTAGCATGATCTTTGCGCTCTCGAAGCTGAGTCGAACTCATTGTCTTAAAGGTATACTAGTACGGGATGAACCAGCTCGTCTCAAGTTACAAGAACAAGTTGGGAACATCGGTCTGATAATGTGAGTGCTGCTCCAAGTAGGGTCATCCACTATATGTTAAGGGTTTCAACAGGACTTTGTATGATAGCAAGGGACTCGAATTTAATGACGTTAGATAGTCTCTTCAATGAGAAGCCGATGTTAATGATATTACAGGTCTTGTTGTTCAACTTTTTTGAAGATTCTAGTGTCGATTTATCCCAATGGCGTCTACTTCTCTCTGCGGCCAATCCGATTGGATTTACAGATGGTTCAAATCCAGTTGTAGGTACCCCGCAATTTGATAGGATTCGGCATGCCAGTATATGTGCAGAAGTACGTTTCTGATATTCGGAATGTTTGCAGCTTCTCAACAAATATGTCGATCAGCTCAAGTTTCTTTATGTTGCAATTACACGAGCTCGAAAAAATCTCTGGATAGCTGATAAATCTTCAAAGGGAGAACCGATACGGGTAAAAATAATATCCCTCCCTCCTTGCTTATCATTCTCATGGGTATATTGTTCAGATATTTTGGACAAGAAGGAATTTGGTCCACAATTGCACGCCTGGTACGGACATGCCACGTTTGGCTGTATCATCTTCCCGTGAAGAATGGGCAAGTAAAGGAAAGGAGCTTTTCGAACGCAAGAAATATTTCCAGGCCAAACATTGTTACGAACGGGCGTCGATGCCGCGTGAAATGGCTATTGCAAATGCCTACTATCTCCGTGACGAAGCGCGTAAGATTCCCAGTGGTGGTTCACGACATCTTGAAGAGCAACGACGTCGTGAATTTCTTACGGTGGCGGAAGCTTTCTTGGATTGCGCACAAGGAGAAGGCAAGAGTCGTAGCGCCTATTTCAGATGTGCTGCAGAATGCTTGGAACAGGCCGCACAGGAGCTACAAGCGGCGGAGACATACCTTAAAGCTCACGAATACAACAATGCTGCAAAGCTTTTCCGTAAACTTGGCTGTTTTGACGAAGCTGTAGATGTCATCAAAACTTTTAAAGACTGCATGCAAATCGACATCGTGCGAAGTATCAAGGAAGTGGCACGCATGTTCTACTTAAGAGAAAAGAAATTTGAGTAAGTTTCTGTTATTCAAACTATCCTGATCAATCAATAACTTACGGCGATTGCAGAAAGGCACGAGAGTTGTTTTCTACTGACGAAGAAGAATTAGAATACCTTGAAGATTTTGATCTGGGTCTTGCGCGTGCGGAGGTTCTAGTATCGCTTGGCCGACGAGCCGAAGCTGCCGCCCTTCACATGGCCGAGGGTAGGACTCAAGAAGCAATTCCCCTCTTTCTTCAAGATAAACAAAACGCGCATTCAATGCGCCAGGCTTGTCTTTGTATCTTGCGAGGCCTTTGGGACAGTGTATCATACGGCACTGTTCCTGATGAAAATGGAGTTTCTCAGCTTATTGATTGGTCAAATCGTCTTGATACCGATTCTATCGACTTAAAGGACTTCAATGAAGTGAGAGAAGCTGCCTTCCCGACCTGAACTTAGTAATAATTACACACAGATATCCATGTTCAAAGCCATTATTGCATCTGACAAGGTTAACCTTGCCAAACTAGCCCGTGTCTTTCTCGAGACGGACAACACCTCAGCCGCTACACTTTGCTTCTATCATTACTTCAAGGTCTTTCCGCGGATCGCGGCAGTGACCTCTGAGGAATTGACAGGGATTTTCCATCTGTTTCTCTCCTACACTAGGCTGTTGTACGAGCTTGCCTTCCAACTTGACCCTCGTGCTGAACCTTCCATTCAAACCCTTTTCGGTATTCATCACACTTCTCTAGTAGACGAATTCTTCGTTCCTTCTGGGACCTTTCTCTACAAGATTTTGATTATCAAGAGGCGGGTAGCTCTTTCAGAAGGACTTTCCATCGTGGGTTGGGAGCTCCGTCAGACTTTGACCCATGCCCTTCGGAGTGAATTACGGGCACGGCTCCTGGAGCAAATTGATAAATGCAAACACGCTCCACAGTTCTCGCCATGTCTTACATACAGTACCCTTGGGTACTGTAATCGAATCCAATGCCCACAAGAGCATATTTTGTCAACTTCCCTATCAACGAAGTGGTATAACACACAGGTTCGACTCAATTTACAACAGGTGTTGATCCTCCAGACCCTCTATTTAATGGGTGCAGCTGAAGACATAAAACGAATGAAGCGGTACGATTTCAATTTTTTTTTCTCTATTCGTTACTCAGGCCGAACACTTAGAAAATACTTAAGTCGGCTCTATGAAGCATGCAATCCCCCATTCTTTTACCTCGGAACACAATCCTTGCTTAATCCAGAAGCTATTCCCGAATTCAAGAGAAGTATCCGAGTTGTCAAAGAATGGCTTCGTGACGTCACCTACTCGCTCGACATCCATCCTCAAATCCTTTTTTTGACCAATTTGTTTCGTATTTCGAACCTGGCTTTGGCATTTGACCCTCGCGATGCTCTTGAATACCTAAAGAATGCGCCCTGTTTTTCCCCTTTTTTTGTTGTCTCGCCCTACCTGAGGGCACACGGAGAATCCATATTATACGAACTCCTAGAATTTCTGGACGGGGGTCATGAGCAGAGCATATCTGCTGGACTCCTAGCTGTTTGGTCAGTGCCCCATTGTACTCGAGTACCTTTTTGTATCCACTGATTAATTCCTGATTAGCCATATTATTGACTCAAGGCTGCCTATTAACATCAGCGACATCTGCACTCTAATTGAGCATCTGTGCAGTGCCTGTGTCATTTCAGATGCGCATTACCGAAAGGGTGGCTTTCATGGAGTAACACTCCCACGCAGTTGGCTTTTGCGCTCTTTCAATCGCCACCGAGGTGCACGGGTCAATCTCGTTCTGCTTGAGTCTTATGTTATGCGACATATCGCCGTATTACTGCAGACTATCTACAGTGGTTTGGGGGCGGGTCAGTGCATTTCACAGTACTGGGCCCTCTTTCGAAATAAAATTGATGTTTACTTGCAGACTATCTATTATTTGGCAATTCCAATATTTCGAATATTCTAGGTGTTCGCGCAGTCTTCATTACCCGCATGTACGTGGATTTCGCTTGTGATTGGGAATGCTGGACTGATGTCGGAGAAAGTTGTCGAGCAATATGCCTTCGTATGTTTTCGAAAAAGCTGTTTTGAAATTTCTCCCCAATTCACAACTCGCTTTCATTAGTCGGCTATAACATTCCTCGAATATCTCTGAGGAACAGTATACAGACGGTGCTGTCATCAATTAATTCTGATCGTGGGTTCTCCCAACTCTACAGACAGTGAGTATGCTCTTATTCACGTATTGCAAATGCTTGATATCGGGACTCTGAAGATACATTTCTCCTCGAGGATGGAAGGATTTGGTTCACGCTCTGCGCAGCATGCCCCAAGGGTCACTCATTGATGAATTGGTTCAACTACACGACCTGGATCGGGAGCCTGTCCCATTGCGACCGGTTCGCGGCGTATGCGTTGTTCCCTTCAAGGTCAACGAGGACTTGTTCCAGTTGCTAGGAGCTTCATTACTACCTTCGGTGGAAACCACGAATGCCGATTCCAGATTACTTCGGCAGGAGCAAGGACCTCCAACTGCAGCACCAACGGAAGACTTGAATGAACATGACACAGATCCAGTTGAACTTGATGAGCTGGAAGGAACACGTGGGGAAGAAATTGGCGGAACCACTGAGGCGGGCGATGATCTTGAAGACGAGCCTTCATCCATGATCATCTCTGCCGATATTCCCCAAGTTCAGCCTCCTTCCGCAGATGAACAACGTGCAGCATTAGTGATACAAACGTTCTACAGACGGATCTGTCGCCGGCGTGGCCACAGCGATAGAACGAGGTCCACTTTAAGCATAACGAACAGATTTGTTGCCTGCCTGAAGCTATCTCATGAAATGCCTCGGAATAAGAGTTCAAGTTATCGGTTCGTCTTTCTTGGACCGCTTCCTCACATCCTGGTTTGCTTTGATGTCGTCCTCGCTGCTGCGTCATCCCAAAAGAAGATCGTAAAAAAGCGCCTCCTTGAGGATAGCCACGAAAATTTGGATCATATTGGAAACCGTATGAGCGAGCTTGTGTATGTCGTACTGCTAGTTTGATACATTATCTAACATCTCTTGACTAGGACATTGATAAAGTCTTTAACACATTTCCGAAGTATTCTAGAACCGACTTCTGATCTCCATCGTCACTGCGACATGCCGGAACTTCGAAAAACAGTCAAAGAAGCAGCTGAACTGCTCCAGGCGCTTCCATTTCCTGCCCCAGAAGGACTTCGGAGAAATCTTGACATTGCAGTGAAAGGAATTCTGACACCTAGGCAATCTCCCAAGGCTCTTCCCAAGGCTCCTCCCAAGGCTCTTCCCAAACCCGATCTCGTTTGGGAAGAGGATGTCGACGATTTGCTAGAAAGTTGACCGCCAAGCACGATTAGTTTACAAGGACATATATAGACATTTGATTCCCTGTTGCAGCAACTCCCAATAAGTATTTACTGTTCGATCGGTCTATTCCCCTAAATTGAATCGACCAAAAAGCCTTTGATCGATGTCTATGTAAGCGGCACGACCCCTCGATCAACCCCTCGACGCGTCGCGTCAGAGTCCCCTGGCCATATCACACTGCTTTGTCGCATTGTCAACAATGGCCCCTAGTTCTAGCTACAGCATCATTCCCACTTCGTCCTGCTTCCTTTGCCACTCACATAGAGCTCGTCAGTCCTCTGGACTCGGCTTTTTCTTTCTCCCACCCCTCTTACCCTCTTACCCCTCTTATTCTGGTTTCTCTTGTTATAGCACTTGTCTCGTAGATTACTCGCCCTGCCGGCTTAAGTGCGGTTTCCTACCGGATTCCGTACGAGAGAGCTAGGGCAACCAAATATACTATATTTGCTCGCAACTACTCAGATTCGTCAAGTACAGCCTTTCCTCTCCTCTCCTTCCCTCCTCTCATCCACTCACTGGATCCCTTCACTCGCACCGGGAGCCAGCATAGACCTGATGTGTTTCTACAATCCATCTGCATTGGTCGTGTGATGACTAGAACGATGGCACAATAATAAAGGGTATAAGATTACAGGCATAGAGCCAAGCACTTAAGTACATGATCCACAATATACGAACACAAGTACAGGTGCGGATCTCTGTGGTACATAAATAATAATATACTGTAACACTAATAAGAAAACGAGAAAACAGCAATGATATCATCAGTGCACCGAAGAAATATTAGCTTGGACACATTACAGTACACAAAGTAAGAACAGTCGGATACCACGTTCCTTTTCAGGATCTCCGCCTTCGGGAACTCCTCCCAGTCCCCATTCTCGAATGCTCGAAGCGCGCTAAAATCTCCGCGTAGCCGGCACGGTCGACGCGGTGCACGTAGTAGCTCCCGCCACTGTTGCCCCACGAGACACTTCCGGAACGATAAGGTCGTTCAACGACGTCAAAGATCGCACTAATATCGTCAACCTATGGGATAACATATATTGTAAGGCGGGTATGACCATAAATACTGGGTCAGGAGCATGCTCACATTGCGCTCCGTGACGCGTGCGTTTAGCGATGAAACAAAAGGTTTCAACGAAATCACAATGGCACCTTCTTTGAGGTCTAGAAACTTCGGTCGTAGAGCTTCATTCACTACCAGACAAAAATAAGCACTAACACTTGAAAGAGAGCAAAGAGTTACATGCATTTCTCGTCAAAGACTTTGTTATCCACGAGTACCACATCTGCTTGCGGAATGAGCTCGTTGACTCTGGAACTCTTCAACATATCCCCTTCCTCCAGCTCAATTTCTCCCAAACGCACCCCCCACATCCTGCAGCGCACTGCTAAATGCTCTTTCATCTCCCTCGCTATCTTTGCAGGACCAGGGAGCACCTCTATACCGTAGCTCCTGCAGCCTGTTTGAAGGCTCGCTTGCACACACACATTCCCCACACCACTCCCAAGGTCCAGAAATAGCGAATCCTCGCGCAATCTCGTGATTTGGATCATTTCGTAGGCAAGACTCGGCATGAGCTCCCCATAGACGGTGCTTGAAAAGGCTTCGTACGCTTTGAGGCTGTGGACGTACGGGCCAACACTGCGCTGATAGTTCTCTTCAATAATGCGCATAAGAACTTTCTTAGGCATTCCTGTCTGGGTCCAATGTGAGACGCTATGCTTGAGCGAGTTGCAAGGTGTCGACGCGAAAGGGTCATTGGGAATTGGTGGATATTTGAGTGTCCGAAGAAGTGTATTGATTTTCTCCATTGCAAGAATAAAAAGCGGACCATCCTGTCGGTGTATCGCCCGCTGTAGTGCGCGAAGGAGGGGAACAGGTTTCGCGCCAGGCGATGAGACGGAGGTAAGACCGGATAGACTAGAGGCAGAGGATATGTATGATGCGGAATCAGAAGACTGCGAGTTGGGAGGTGAATATGAGGGTGATGGCGGTGGCGAGCGTGCCTCTGAAAGGGCCTCGTTAGGTATTGAGCCAAAGAGGGCTTGTTGATCAGGTGTTAGATAGCCTGTGTAAAATACGGTGAAGTTGGATGAAAAAGACTAAAACGCGACGTACATTCTATTATAGTGTACAGTGATTTTTCAAGATCCATGATTGGATTGTAGTGATCCTTGTCTTTAGGAGCAAGGAGAATAAATCTGCATGTACTTTAGTTGATCGTGTCATGTGAGAATGAGGTGCCACGTACCGTTCTACAGCACCAGTATTTGGGTACTCCAGCTCGGCGACAGGATAACGGGTAGGGTGGGGTTTGAATCCATAGTCGCGTGGGTCATCATGATTCTTGAAGTCTAGGAGATTATGCCGTCAAAAGAGGATCTGATAACGCGATCTCGAACGAAGCTTACATGGCTTGTAAGACTTCATGAGACGTTTTACTGTTTGTTCTGAGCTCCAGTGGTTTTCACCGGGCTCACCGTCTTCGCTGGCTTTCCAGTGGCGAGATTGCAATGGACATTGATCATCCCAGCCCGGGAATGCAGACGTGGAACGCGATCTGCTACTGCGGTATATTGGCTCTGGAGATGGCGGACAGCTCTCCGTCACACTCGAAGCGCGTGAGGAGCTGCGTGAAGCAGAAGCGGAGGGTGATTTCCGGCGGACCTTTTTTTCGGCGGCGCGGAGCCTCTTGACATCGCGCGGGAGGTCCGGGGCATGGATGGGGCTGGATTTGCGCTTGGTGATGCTGGGGGGGCTGGGGAGCGGAGAAGAGGAGGCGGTTGGGGCACGGGAGTACCAGGGCGGCGGGCGGGCGGGGACATGTGCGATACGCTTCCGGACGACGGGCGGCGGCGGCGAAACGACGGCCCTCGACGAGCCCTTCGACGGCGAAAAGAAAGAAAAGTCCGGCGACGACGTCGACAGCATTGACAGTCGTAGTTAAATATAAAGACAGCAAATACGCGTGGCTGTGCTACTACAAATACAATACATACACTAGACAAACGCCTGCGCTTGCAGCTTCCATATCTGCGCGTACTCTCCGTCCTGCCTCAACAACTCGTCGTGTGTGCCTTCCTCTACAACAACAGAATCATTCATGTATCTGCTGTCTCGATCAGCTAACCAGTCGCGACTATCGCCAGCATGCAACTTACAGTATGAGATCAGCATGTCGAGTCAAATTCCCAAATCGGTGCGAAGAGAATATCATCGTCTTGTTCCCTCGCAAAGCGCGCAACCGTTCGAAAAGGTCTTGTCAAGGGCAATTTCAGCTCAGAATCAAAAACACAAAGATATCACATATCACCATGCTCTGCCTTGGGGTCCAGGCTAGCTGATGGTTCGTCAAAGAGCAGGAGACCCACTTTAGGCTGGGACACGAGAGAACGCATGAAAGTCCTTGACCTGTGAAAGGTGTTAGCATCCTGAAAATACTTGAAAAATACAACTCGCAATGCTATACGTTGCATCTGTCCTCCGGACAAAGACTTTGAGCTCGATGATTCCATCTTTCCTATGCCCCGGATGCGCCCGTAGTCAACGACCCTTCCGAAAAGCGACGTAGTGCCCTCTGGCAGTGCAGAATAGTAATCCCTGACTGGACGCTCCAGATATGTCTCAAAGCCTTCGGGCAGCCGCTCAATAAACTCGTTAGCGCCGCCCATCTGAGCTGCCCGCCGTATCTTGTCTTCGTCTGCAGCATTGTCAGGGTCCCCAAGACCGATGTTTTCTTTGATCTAGAAGTCAAAGCTAAGAGCATTTTCGGACCTCACGTCCACAACATGCTCACCGAAAGGGGAAAGTGCGTATAGTCCTGAAATAGAACAGATATTGCACGCCGAAGATGATCCAACTTGAGCAACTTGATATCTCTACCGTCAATCAGGATTTCCCCTGACTCAGGCTCATAGAGCCGGGCAATGAGTTTGAGGATCGTGCTCTTCCCGGACCCATTCGCGCCCACGATAATCTTTGAAGCAAATTCGTTAACATGGAAGAATAACAAAAAGAGGATACACTCACACATAACTGTCCTTTTTCTATCTTGAATGATACATTTTTCAACGCATACGCCTCAGTTCCTGGATAACGGAAGGATACATTTCTAGAAAAAAAAAAAACTAAGCCCAATCTCAACAAAGACCTAAATATCCCGACCTGAATTCTACAGAGATACCCATCTCGAGGGACTGCTCATCTTCAGGGAAAGACACTGTCCCATCCGAAACACGATTCGGAATGTTCTCTACCTCATACATTCGCCGTATATCGGCAATCCTCTGCGCAAGGGAGCCCGTTTCATCATAGAGAGAGACAAGAGCATGAGTAAAGCCAGCTGCAGTGTGCGTTATCAGATTCAGTGACGCAAGAGATACGGGTATCGATGTGGGGTATTGAGTGGCTCGAAGAGTAAAGACTATCTGCGGACACATTGACTCGAAAAGGTTGAGGGTTATAATCCAAGGGCGAACTTACCTGAGGAAGCTCGCGTAATGGATCCTCAAGGAACGAGAACGGGGATAGTTGGGCCATTTTATGTATTCGCATAAGTTCCATGAAATTTCCAGCACGATCTCCAACTGCCTGACTACTGCGTTTAAATTCTAGAAACAATAGTCAGGCTGATACTCGTCACACGCGATTTACTGGGTTTGACGTACGATCAAAGAGGTACTTTTGTAGGCCTCCAGCGACAATCTCTTTCCGATGTGCCACGTGGTTGACAGTTTGCTTTAGACCTTCCATTCTAATATAATCAGCATCTTTGGTGGTTGCAGCCCATACTTCAAGAAGCAACGCATTAACCAATCAGTGATTGCATCAAACGTAGTCTCACCAGCAGTAGACAAAAAATTCCGAGTGAATGAAGACCTAGTAAACACGGTCTGAACAAAACTTAACACTGCAAGCAAAGTCCCATCGCGCTGATCTCGCAAGACACTGACAAGCACAGAAAATTGTGAGACCAGCTGCAGCAAAGTGGCAAGACCGGACAATGTTGTCGAGACAGCTTCCCAAGCGATAGTCGTAGACGAACTAGGTGACACAGATTGCTCGAGTTGCCTTTGAACAGCATCGTCATCAAATGTAGGCACATCTAGACGTCCCATGGCTCGAAAAGTGTGCAAAGAATAAAACCTTTTGATGCGGAGGTTGAGTGGGATGACGCATCGTTTCTTGCTGTATCTCATCACCCGCGTTACGAAGAGACATCCAAGCCGACCCGCTGCAATCTCAAACAAAAGTTTCTTGTTGACAGCGCGTTCATCAATGGCAGATTGGACCTATGTCGTCTGAGCGCCGGCTTTTCGTTCATAAAAAAACTCGACTTACAATTTTCAACAGCTGGGCAGAGTACCTGGAAAACAAGCAAGTTGAAACTTTATATCTTGATCATAAACCTCGATGCTTACCACAGCGAAACGGCAGGAACTAACGACGCGATACACTCAACTATGAGATACAGCGCAAGGTGGAACCAACATGCACGGATAGAACCGATGTCTTTGAGCATACGCCAGACATACGGTAGATTCTGTGCGATCTCAAGGTATGGTTCGATGCGCGAAGAACTAGGGACGTGAGCAAGTTCCGGTTGGATTTCTTCATAGAGATCCCAAACACCAATACGGCTGTGCTTCACATTGCTGGTATCTGAAGGATCAAACTGGCCCTTTCTCGTAGATTTGCGCCTACGATGTCCTGCCCGAGGCATAGAGAGAGAAAATAGAAAAAAGCAATTCTGTATAGTAATCCGACCTCGAGGTTCAAATTTGGCACAGCCACAAAGTCCAATTCGGAATATGAACACGTCAGTATGTCCAACATGTGCCAAAGGATCAGGTTCCAAGATCTTCGGCGGTTTATACAGACGCTCGACTTATGAGTTACATTACAAGAGCTACATAAAGCGGATAACAATAAAAATATAGTCCTCATCCAGTCTATCATCAATTGGCGAGCTGTGTTGTACGGCTTACTAGTTATTGAAACTTCTTCTTGTATATCCAAGCAAGACCGATATTACTCGCTCCCTGCGCAACCTGAAGATAAACACCAGTCCCAATTACGTGCCGCACTTGCGTGAACATAAACAAATCGACTCACAGCGGCGCGATACCACTTCGCTGCTTCTTTGCGATCTTTCTTACACCCCTTTCCGTTAGCAAGACAAAATGCTAGGTCGCTCTGTGCATCGGGGTCTCCAAGGCGTGCAGCGACGGTGTAGTAACTCTAAATAAGTTAAGTAAAGAATTTGGCAAGAGTAAGGTGAGAAGACGAACTACTGCCATCTTCTGGTCCTTGGCAACACCCCACCCCTGGAAGAAACATTGTCCAACCTCATATATCGCCAAGACAAGCTCGGTCTAAGAGCAAAGACATGAGGACTTGTGAGATTAGCAATCGTTAAAACTACCTGGATAGCATTGAAATCCACTCCACCACCTATGCGCGCATTTTCCAGATCATCAATTGCACTTTCAGCTGCTCGGTGGAGCCACTTGAATGCAATTTTTTCGTTCTTTTCGCAACCCCAGCCATGCCGGAGGGTCAAGCCCCACATAAGCATCCCAACACCACACCCACCACCCTCCTTCGCACTCTTCTCGAAGCAAGCAGCAGACTCCTTCAGCCTGTTGGCCTCGTGATGTGCGATACCTAATTGAAGGTAATCTTGTGGCTTCTGTCCTTCTGATTGTGTTGATGTATCCAGGGCAAAGCCAGCTGTACGAGGCGCCTGTGTTGGTGTTGGGGCTCGCGAGGCGCGAGTCGAAGTGGTGAACGAGGCATTTCGTGTAGAGGGCGGTTCGGGCGCTTCACGAGGCTGGGAAATGAATGCTGAAGGATCGAGACGAAACGCATCGCCAATGGGTGAAGGTCCTGCACTTGACGGTAATTGGTAATACGAATAATTGGAATAAAGACTAGCAGCAGGAGAGGCACCTCCTGAAGAATATCCGTCCTTTGAGACTCCAAACTCGGCGACATTGGTAGGAGATGGCGATCTCATTGATGATGGTTGAGAAGGGTTTCCACGAAGAATACTTCCTTGGTCACGAATAGTCGTAAGAGGATGAGATCCCCCTGGACTTGTACCGGAGCCATTGTTGATGTTGGTCAGACTTGTTCTGGGTGGGCTATTCGAGGAATTTAATTGCCGGGTTGCATTGCGTTCCAAGACCCTGCGCTTTTGTTCCTCGTTTTCTGGGGTAACAACTACTGACGGACGAACAGGCCGAGAGAAATTGCTCGTGATGGGTCTTACAATCGGCGTTCGACCTGCACAAGGAATATAGGAAACTTGGGAGTCTGTCGGACAGGAGACAACGACTGTTGGAACAGGTGATTCGGAAGATGGATGTGATTTCAAATAGTATCCTGCTCTATTCGGTGATTGAGTCTTTTGTTGAACAGTATCTGGGGTACTTGCAGACTGCCATGAATCGCGTAGCACTGAGCTGAACATATTGGTCGAATAGATGCTTTCATCGTCATTGAAACAATGTTCCAATTCGGTTTCCTGATATGTGTTTCTTGAATCGATGGAGGCTGAATAGAGAAAGGAGTTGTCGTCATTTGACGAGGCTGTCGCTGTCGAACTACGTGCGAAACGACTGTGCAATAAGGGTGATACTGGAGGATGCTGCGAATTTGGCAGTCCTGGTGTTGTCAGAGTAGACGTATACAACTTGGGTTCGGGTTTCTTAGCGGATGTATGACGAATAAGGGAGTCGAGGGGGGGCCGGGACTTGTAATCAGAGGTGACCATCATAGCCTTCGCTCAGAGCGACGGCCAGCCGTGAAAAGGATTAGGGATATGATTAACTGAAAAGAGTATAAGATGGTCTTGGCTCAAAACGTCGATCATGATATCCTAACAACCAGCAGGCTGCTCATTCCGGTAGTTTGTTCTACAATCCGCTTCATACTTTAGCCGACGTGGTAGGCGGTGTACGAGAGAAGTCATCCCGCTGCGACGGCACTGTTTCAAGCCGCTTTGTCAAATTCTTCTGGCACCTGTAATGTGGCTATCATCATAGGTATCTCCGAACATTCCTATATCAGAGGGCTTGCCGAAAGAATATCCTCAATGGAAACCTGCATGGTAGCGCCCTGTCAGTGGTTTTCTGGACTTAAAGAAGATGGGAAACCCGAGGCATCATCGCTTGGAATAACAAAGTGTCACCATATTCTGATATTGGACGATCCACTCGTGCATGTCTGGTTCATGGAAGAGCTACTAACAACTGCTACTCCCTCAAGGACATTTAGCGTGGAATCAGATTGGACCCGGAGGCAGACACCCTCCGAGAGTTCGATATATGTAGATGCCCAGAGACACCGAGCGACTTCTATCTCCCTGAGAACAAGGCCGTTCGTCGTCGCAAAGCTTCTTGTGCACAGAGAAAGGACTGGTTGTGTTCAAAGTACTGGATCCACCATTAGTCGTTGCGATCTCATGGGAAGATGCCTTGGCAATTTTGATAACTCAAAGCACTTCATGCAAGTTGTATTCAACGCATTTATTGGTGAATAGTTCCTTTCTCTCTGTATCTATACATCCTAATTCCATTTGATTATATGTAGCCAAAAGAAGAGATATACAAAAAATGCACCAAGTAGATGCATCAGTTGGTTTAGCCAAAAATGTGCCATTTACTTTTGCTGAAGGCTTCACCATTTACTTACA
>JABCKS010024895.1:0-59902 GCA_018851325.1 Termitomyces sp. DKA19 | reverse complement strand
GTTGCGACCTAACCTCCTAGCCTAACCAATACGATTATCGCTCAACTGCTCGCTGCGCTCGCAGTTGAGCTGCTTTGTCCTAACCCTAACCCTAAGTCGAAACAGGTGGTTGAGTTTTTCCTCAGCCTGTTGCCTTGTTGCGACCTAACCTCCTAGCCTAACCAATACGATTATCGCTCAACTGCTCGCTGCGCTCGCAGTTGAGCTGCTTTGTCCTAACCAACCTAATCTCTGAAACACAGAACGGGAACCCTGGATGTTTTTTTTTTTTATCTCCTGATAACCTACCTGTTTCGACCGAGTTCTATTAATGTTGGCGTAAGACAATATATAACACATAAAACATCTAGTTTCAGCAAGACACCACAATTAACAACAAGCGACGTGCAGAAACACGTCCTTATGAGAGATCAAATCCCGCATTAGACATGATTGCTTGCAACAACTTCTCCCGCAAAACCTTCTCGCTCTTATATCGGGGAAGCTTCCAGAGAGGTCATTGAGCCATCATCGTCAATGCAGGACGTATGAGGATACCTACCTTTAGAAGATTCACACAAGTACTAGAGGTTGGGAGTCGAAGCTGGTCTGAGCTAGCATCTCGAATCGAGAAGTTCGGTACAAGTTCTTTGAAGCCCCTGGAAAAAGGTGTATATACAATTGATGTAAGGTGAAAGACCATAAAAGAGGACGCACAGAAGGGGCGGGCGACTACAACTCGTGACAAAACGTAGGAGAGCCATACGTTGTTCTTGATCAAACGTATTGATGACCTAAACGAGTGAAATTAGCTCACCGAGTTTCGAAGGAGACAATGAAAGACTTACCTTCCAGAACATAGCGATGGTTTCCTCGTTGTCATCGTATAAACCTCCATAATTCGTATGACGTCGAAGATCGTCCAAGTCAATCGGCTTGTTGACGCCGCCAAGTAGGATCTGCACCTCCTGTTGGTTAAACATACTAGAGGCAATCAACGACTCGCGAAACCGGAAAAGTTAACGATGAGATTTACCGAATCCACCTCGGGTCGATCATTTCTGATAGACCATCGAAGAACGCCCCACTTTGCGATTTGATCTGCTTCGTCAAGCGATAGTGAGAGACGAGTTGAATGTACTGCAGGCGATTTTCTTTTGTGACTGCGACATTGCTACCATTCGGGATAAGGTCGACGGATCTAGTTACACCAAGCTCTTTATGATTCAAAGGAATCAGAGTGGCTAATGATAGGATTCAATCAAAGGTAAACTGACCATCTACAGCTATGGTGAAGTTGAGAGCAAGGTCTTCGAGGTTTCCCGTGTAGTGCTTCAGAAAGACAAGACCATTGTAAAGGTCCGGGTCAAGAGAAGCGAGGTCATCCAGAAAGCTTTGCCGTCCGAGCCACTACAATCATGATTCAGATATACAAAGCAGTGAAGCTGATAGGTAATTGGCGACGAACCTTGGCCAGGAAGAACCCTGCAAATGCGACATCAACGAGAATTCCCTCATACATAGCTTTCCCAAGAATACGCCCAATAAAACGGTACCAATTGAGACTGTGAGCTGTGTTTGAGTCAGCAGGATAGAACACGATAGCAGAGGAGAGAAGAACCTGCCTTCGGTCGCATAGGTATGTGGGTTTGGGTAAAGCTCATTTTTCTTGTTTGCCAGCCATAGCCCCCGATCTGTGTCAAACACCTCTTTGCAGAGTGAGGTAAAGAATTCCTTGAACACGCCGCCGCCATCGATACCTGCCCTGCACAAAGAACATCAGTACAAAGACACAGAGAACCGGTACGCAACGCTCACTCTTCTGCCCCGAATTGATCGATAAACACAATTTCCAACGGCGCTTTTAGGTCAGCTTCTGCCAAACGATCGAAACCATCCTGCGCAACGCTCCCCCTGCGGATCTGCACCCTATGTCGCCCATTACCACGGAAGAAGACCTCTCGGTGATCGCGAGACGAGGCACGAGCCACAGCATCGTTGACGACGAAATGACGAAAGACAGATATGCGTACGTCGAAGGGGATAGCGAATGGGATATTGTTCAACACGCCGAGACGCGGAGAGAGTTGGGCGAGCTGCCACTTGGAATACCCATGGTTTCGTGGCATGGGCGACATGGGTGAGTCAGGCACTGTAGATGATAATTCGTGCTCTTCAAATCTAGAAAGAGTGAGCAGGACACAGGGTGGAGCTGTTAGCCGAACGCACATAGCTGCTTCAACAAATGATTGAACGTCAATTTGAGACGTTACTAGCCAATGGCCTGCTGGTACAAATGGTTTGCGTGAACTAAAAAAGGGGCATCAGGAAATGTCCGAACGTGTTCAGAATGGGCGGGCAGAAGTTGGATGAACAGAAAAACTCGAAAAAGACGATGCTCACTCTCTGGCGTGAATTCCAGCCAAACATCTCGTTACCTTCTCTCTCACACCCTCCCAAGTACATCTCAGACTTCCCTCCTTATCTGCTCCGACATCCCTGATCAACAGTTCACGGTCCTCTCTCCAATACAATGCAAATGCCGTGTTCATCAATTGCCTACTCCATTCCACCAGCTCATCCAGACTCAGCGGATTCCTCGCCACCTGCGTCGCCCCTCCCACTGCTACCGATCCAAGCACCCTCCCTCCCGATCCTCCTTCCCCTCCTGGACTTGTGCCGAAAAACTCGTCGTCTCCCATCGTAATCATCGCTTTCGTGTAAAGTTCTACGAGCAACAGGAAAGGAATCCATACTTCCACAGTCGACGCTTCGCCGCCCAACGCAACAGAACTATCTCGTCCCACTGGACTACCACGAACATACCCCCGGTATATCTCCCTGACAAGCGATGGTGCGGTGGCTAGTATCCTCGGCGCTACCTCGGCGGGCCATATTGTCGATAGTGAAAAAAGGAGCTGGAGGAGTGCCGGACGGGAGGTGGGTGAGGACGGGAGAGCGAGAAGCGTTGATATGTGTGAGGCACTTTGGAGAGTAGAGAGGCGTTTCAAGGTTCTGTTGTCCGGTGGTGTTACGTGAGACGTAGGATCGGAAGATAGCGACGAGACCAGAGTGACTCGTGTGCGAGGAGAGTCAGAATCGGAGTCCGAATCATATTGGGCGGTGGTGGACTTGGACGGCGGTGGATTGAGAACGTGTAGCGGGAGGGAGTTGAGTAGGCATGAGAGAAGCGTAAAGTAGACTTTATGTGCCTTGGTGTCTAAAAGCTTGTATCGTGGTGCCACGAAAACTTGAAGATTGGCGGCGAGGTTGAGTTTGTCGTCAGGGGTCGTGACTTCGATGATATGCTTGGCATCCAGGCAACCGATATTAGAAAAAGGAACATGAGCGGAGAGATCGACGAGCGCCGCAGGTGGGATACGATTTGGAAGTAGGGGTATTGTGAGAATTGAGGTAAATATGGAATTGAGGGATGCGCTATACGCCTGAGATTGCGCAGGAAGGGCTGAGAATGGTAGAGTAGCAAGGATAACTAGAGGCCTTAGTGTCGGTGATGATCGAGCACTGAAAGGCTATGACCAAACTCAATGTTAACGTTCTAAAAAGAGTGAACATTCTGCAACTTACTATCGAAGATATCGAATCAGAAAGTAAAGAGTATAGATCACGGCAAAGAAGATACATCATGATCTGATACGAAACATGTCTACCTACGTCTCCGAGTGCCGCAGTGGTCGTCAGAGGCGACAACAGTGCGTTGAGAACTTTAAGATGATATATAGAGCAAGAGTCCCTGAGAAAGGTAAGCTGATGAAGCCACACTGAAATATAACCAAGACGTACGATGAAGAATTAGCCACTGAGCGAAGCAACAAGATTGCTACCTGCTTTATCAGGACAAGCCAGCTGTCTTGATTTTCTATTCGTCTTGGAAGGAGAAACAGTGTGTCTACAGTATGTCATATGCTGTTTTCAAAGCTTGAAAAGAAAGAAGAAAAAAAACGTACCAAAGCTCGCATCTGCCATGGCCGAACTCCAAGTGACAAGTGCTTCTTGGTCTTTCCTGCCAATGATGACCAGACACCTCAATCCTTGCATCCCACACACATCCTGCTCAAACATCAACCGCAACTCCCGTCTAACCCTCCGCGTCTCCCGAGTCCCGCGCCACCACGCTTGCAACTTCGAGGCATTCTCGTGCCTCCGCTGCTGCTCTAGGCGCTCCGTCCGAAGGGCTCGCGCCTGTCCGACGAGCGCCGAGTTGGACACAGCACCAGAGACACCACCAAGATTGATCTTGCGCTTTCTTTCGTCGGAAAAAGGGGTGAACATGGTAAGAATAAGAAGAAGCGCGCGAGGCCACGGCCAGGCCATTTGTTATTTCGTCATCAGAATTACGCGGGCCCACGTGGTTCGGCTCACGGTCCGGCCGCTCTTTTGAGTCGATGACTTCAATTCATGTAAGCACGCCCATTGTAAATCACCAAAAGAGACTCGCATCCGACTTTACGGTGCGTATTTCGAACGTCGTCTGCAGGCTCGCGGCTACTTCTCCTGTACTACAAAGTCCCAACTCTCGGCGGCTATGAGCATGTCTTTGAGCATCGACTCGATACCCTTTTACAGATACAATGCAGTTCAATTCGTGTTTCGTAAAATTCGAGACTGGAGTAGCCATTAAACAGTCCTTCGAAAAATCACTCTGGCCGAACGAAAATATTGTATTATGTATTGAAATGTGCAATACATTCC
The DNA here is from genome assembly GCA_018851325.1 of Termitomyces sp. DKA19. Classification (NCBI taxonomy): domain Eukaryota; kingdom Fungi; phylum Basidiomycota; class Agaricomycetes; order Agaricales; family Lyophyllaceae; genus Termitomyces; species Termitomyces sp. DKA19. The sequence goes on along the minus strand of JABCKS010024895.1, from coordinate 55,210 downwards.
ATTCCGTGGAAAAAAGCTGTTCATTGCCCATAAAATATGTTCACGATAGGCAAGCAGAAATGAGAACACTATCAACAAGAAAAGTAAATCGTGTCAATGTTATCCCAAAAATCGTTTGTCCCCGCCCACTCATCCTCATACAGCAGCAGCAGTAGGACGACGACCTGTCCCGATGCCCGTCCCGACACGCACAAGCGTCTCCAAAGACGCCCGCCCATTAATCAACAAATCCTCATCCCACACCACCATATCCTTCTCAAAAAGCATAACGATCGTCGATCCACCTGGCAACAAATGGGGGGAAAACATCACATCCCACTCAAGGAAGAAAGGAAATCACCTACCAAACGCAAAATACCCAAACTCCTGCCCACGATGGACGTGGTCACCCTCCTGCACAGTCGTCTTGATACTCCCAACCATCATCGCACCAATACACACCGCCATCACGCGCCCAAACTCCAGACTGTCAATCGGCACAATCTTACGAACGTTCTCGCCATACACGTCGAGCGCACTCCGAATCGCTTGCGGCTGCACAACACGTTGGTATCATGCCCCACTATAATAATGAAAAAAAAAACTCACGTTAACAGTATAATACTCCCCCGATATCACGGTCATCGGTCCGATCGTGCCCTCCACCGGCGAGTGGAAACGGTGGTAATCTTGCGGGGCAAGCCTGAAGATGACCAAGGCCCCATCTCTGTAGCGCTCGACCTCGTCGCGGTACGCCTCACCCAAGAGCTTCGGGATACTGAACTCACGGCCCTTGATCCAGAGACGCGTGGCGTCGTCGATCGTGGAGAATGTCATGAGTCGACAGTCGGCAGCGCTGACGAGGCGGTATGGGTCGTCGGGTGATTCGATGGGGCGAGCGGAGGGTTTAAGTTTTCTAAGGAGGAGTTTTAACGAAAGAAAGAATGAGATGGGCAGAGACATACCTGTAGAAGAATTCGTTGAACGTCTCTGTGGTAGTGAGAAAAGAAAAGTCAGTCGGCGAAAAGAAAAGGAAAACGTAACGGATCAACATACTGAACGAATCCAATGGATCAAGAATCTCATCGACATTCAGTCCATGAAACTCGATGAAGGTAGGGATATCAGCCGCGGAATGGGGTGAGTCGTACTTGACACCTTGCTTGAACGACAAGGACTTGAGCAATTTTCGTGCTTGAAAAAAGCATCAGTTCGATATTCCAAGCAAAAAATAAAACACAATTCGCCCGCACCTCGCCCGCCTTCCATGTGGCTCGTCGCACCCTTAGAAAGATAAGCGAAAACCTACGTCATACGACCAAAACCCACCTTGTACAACAGCCGAATTCCAAGCCTCACATACACCTGCATCTTCTCTTCCTCCAACTGTCCCGTCATACGATTCTGCACAATAATATTCGCCGAATTCTACAACCACCCATTTTAAAATCCCCATCAAAAACCAAAAAAAAAAAAACACTCACCGCGCCCAACCGATAATCACCCCCGCCGACCTTATTGATAATCTTCGTATACCACTTCCTCTGGGCCTGACTCGCGGTGACATACTCGCCCACCACGATCCTGCTAATTTTCGCCCAGTCCGTACTCGCACACACCGCCATATGCGTGACGATATCCACCTCCGCCTTATCACTCAACCGCGGACGATGACACAGCGGGCAGCTCTTGACGTTGATCACACGTTCCACAACATCTTCTTCACCTGACACGGATGCAGGATCGGACGACGATGGCGTGAGCGCGGGCACCTTGCGACGACGGAATCGACTGCGTTTCTTCGTTTGCTGGACAGGCGAAGCACCTGCTACGACGCCAACCGGCGCCTGGAGCGGTATCGACCCTTGGCCTTGTCCCTGTGGCCCTCCACTCGTCAAGCCCACGCCCACGCCTCCACCGACACCCATGCCCACGCCCGCACTCACACTCGGAGACACCCCGCCCTCACCCGCATCATCACTCGAATACGCAGACGACGAATAACTACCCGATACCCCCTCGCCCTCCCCACCCCCTCCAAAATCCATCCTACTAAGATCAAGTCCCAGTTCCCCATCACCCTTGCCCGCAATCGGCATCGCAGGCGTCCGGGCCGAGCTCGAGCTCATGCCCGTGTCCATTCCCTGCTCTCCAACTCTCCTCCGCTCGCCCTCGGGACGCCCGAGTACAGCTTCGAGGCTCTTGATCACCTCTTCGACGGTGAGCTCGTCGATATGAGGTTTTTTACCCCGCTCGAACCAGAACGCGTCGACGGTGTCGGGTGTGAGCGTTGAGCCGAGGGAGTCGAGGAGTGAGGTGAGCTCGACGTGAGAGATCACGTTCGTGTCGTCGGTATCGTACTGTGCCAAGTACTTGCGCCAGAATCGGTGTCGAAGGAGATCGTATGGCTGGTACTTTGCACTGTCGAGAGGTAAGCCAACACTTGTTTGCTAAGAGGAGGATTCACTCACCGAACGTAGAGGACAGGACTGTGTCTCCCCTCCCACTCGTTCCCGGGCTCTCCTTCGAGACGAAGCTTGAATTCGACCATCTCGTGCTCGCCGGACTCGGAATCGTACAGACCGGTCTGGGGGTTCTTCTGCGGTGCGTTGTTGATCAGGTCTTGTACCTGTAGCCAAATATGGATGTCAGACACACAATATGAAAATAATGACGCCTTACCTCAAACCCGACTTCGCCAACAAAATCATTACTGCTCATCTTGTCCCAATCGTGTACTCGTAACTGGACGTTCCACTTTGTCTCATACCTCCTGACATGGAAAAGCAACTTTTCATCCCAGGTCGGGTTCAACGAATGCCTAACGACACGCGTACGGAAAACCTTTTTGCCAAACGAAATCACAACGAACGGGTCCATATCGAACGAGGTACGTGTCACTGCGGGAGGGAGGAACAATCAACATTGAATAACGATCAGGAAACAAAAAAAAAACATACTATTCTTCAACCTCGGCAGATCTTCAGCCTTCAATACCTCAAGCATTACGATCCCCATGATATCATTATCCCCCGCATCATACGAATACGCCTTGCCCTTGCCACTCTTCCCCGCTCTCTTCCTTCCCATCCTCTTCCTCGTCTTCCCCTCACCATCACCGCCGACGAACGGATCGACGACTTCTGCCCCGGGCGTAGGCGGTGCACTTCCCGTCGCGGAGGTCTTCCGAGAACCAAAGAACCTCCCCTTCTTTGTGCTCGTGGGTTCGTGTACGGGCACGCCGTCTTCGCCCATCAAAGGGTCGACGGGGCTCGGGGAGGAGGAGTTTGCGGACGAGGAAGACGTCAGGCCTGAGAGCCTGCGGATGGGTATCGCAAACTTCCTGGCGAACGAGGGCGAAGGCGGCTTTGGCATGACCGGGGTGGATGTTGGAGTAGGCGGATAGGTGTTCACAAGCGGAGTCGGGATGTCGGTCGGCGAGGAAGGTTGGACTGTGAGGTGAGGAAGAGGGGCTTTGGGTTGACTTGATGACAGAGGGATTTCCTCAGGGGCGTCGATGTACTCGTCGTCTGATTCGTCGTCGGACTCGGCTTCGTCAGAGGAAAGGCCGCCGTCGTCTTCGAGAACAGAGCTGGTGGAGATTGTGCCGACGCCTTCCGTCTTGGAAGCAGAAAAAAATGTTGAATAAAACTGAAAAGTAGAAAATAAGACATACTGGTGGAGCAGAAACAAGTGAGAGGCGTGAGCGTTTGAGCAGCTCGGCATAAATCTCGTCGAATTCAATGGCTGGCAGGGGCTGAGCAGGCTTGACAAAGCCAAGTTTGACAAGGACTGCCCCACTGACGACGGCGCCCGCTCGAGTCGATTCGAGATTGACCGCAAAAGGCTATGGGGAACCCAGATAAGCCGCACAATAGGCTAGATGGACGACTGACATACCTTGTTCGACAGATCATCCCATCCAAACCCTCTGCCCCCAGCGAACCACTCTCCTAGCGGGATCGCTGCCTCCCCCAGGTAGTCTTTCCCCAGCGTATCCTTGTCCCACACGACAATCTCCACGGCGCCGAGCGCAGGTGCAGCGCTGAGGTAGATCGAGAAATCCCACGTAGCTTCGCGCGGAAGGTAGGTCGGCGAAACGGTACGTTTGGCAACAGGAGTCTGATGCCTCTCGCCAAGAAGTGAAGCAACGACAAAGGGGTCAGAAAAGCCGTTTCGGTCTCGGGCGGCAAGGGCGGTACAGGCGACGACCTGGACGCGGAGGAGAACGAGGGGGAGCTCTGAAGGAGAGTGGCGGGCGATGCGAGAGGGAAAGCGTGCGGCGCTGCGAAGAGCACGCTTGAGCTGCAGCCTCGGCGCCATCGTCCTCGTGGTCTGCGAACAAAACAATCTCAGTTAGACATCATGTGCTCAAGTCAATTTATTATGGTCACCACCTTCCAAACGCATTTTTCACGCAAAAACAAACCAAAGACGTTGCGTTGACAGCGTCTATGGCGCGTGAGGTGATTTTTTGTACTACTTGGGGACTTGAACGGATGCAATTCCGTCCTGAATCAAAATCCCGCGTATGCAGTCAAAACTATTCCAAAAGTGACATTTTTGTTACACGAAAGAACAGGAATGGAGATTCGAGCAGCATGTCTTTCAATCAATACTTACTATTCCGTAAACTGACTTTGCTGGACGCACGAGGTGGGGTACTTGCCGCAATTAGCCTGGATATAGATGACAGCGATCATGACACTTCAGATACCTCCAATTATAGAGGTCTCAATCGCTCATGCAGCTCGCCCGCGTTTAATGGCTCCTAAGCAAGAAATCTGGAACCCAAGATTCGATTTTCACCTTCAGCACCGCTTCGGTTGGGAACATGTGCCGGCCACAAGTACTTGGTTTGGACACGACATATCCTCATTGGTCGTCTCTCCACCATGCTCAGACCATTAATATCTACCCATGGTCCGTCCAAAACAACCAATCCGCACAAATGTCATTCAATGCCGTAGAAGCTACTTTCTGAGCTGAGTGTATCAAGGCAAACGTGCTTGACTATGATATAACGAGGTATTCTCGAACATACGGAATAGTCAATTTCCCCAGCCGGTAAAAGACGTAATTGAATTAGACTCCTCGTTCAGTTTCAAGTCCCTCCTGCGCAGTGTGTCACCCGCTTCCTCCGCCACCCATAGCACCGCTGCCTTGCCGCCCAAGAGAAGATACAAATACCATTCTCACATATCGTTTCATCAGGCCGCATTCCGTCTGCGAGGGCTAGTGTTCTACGCGCCTACGCATCCTTTGCAGCGTCCTCCGACAGCCGAAGAACATCAGAAAAAGTTGTATTATGAAGTCAGCCTTGTTTCTGTTAACGCCTTATATATATCAACGCGTTCTGTTTGTGCCTCGACTTCAAGACATTGTCCCGGGATGCTTCAACTAACACGAACTGGGCTTTGAGGGAATCTGTCTATAACCATTCCGACTGTGATCGCTTCCGGACCCAAAGAGCTCCAGAACTTGATCTTGCCGTCTCTCAAGCAGTCAACACTGGATACTGTTGGTGGTCTGAGCCTCTCCAGTGATGTTCGAGATATGCTGAAACCAGCGGCGTTTATCGCGGCTAATCATCCGTCCCAATCCCCCTGTCAGGACGGCCTGTTCTGCCAGCCATGTTGATGACGGCTGAAATTATTACTCTCCTGTTGATCACATCGTCTTTCATCGTCACCTCAAGACTTTCCAGGTGCCTCAATCCAAGGAACTTGAACTCGGAAAGGAAATTTCTGCGCGGAACAATTTGTTCAAGCCGATATTTCCTCTGAAGTATGGTGCCGATATTACTCTAGGAAAAGGGCCGATGAATGCAACAGTCTCTTTCGCCCTCATCAGAGGCTGGTACGGCAGTCCACAGGACCTGAACTCTGCCTTGTGGTCTTTCTTGCCTCAGATGCCACCAAAACCAAGTCCCAGCCTCACAAATGGATCTTACATCAAAGGTGTCACTGAACTTGCCGGTGAGTTTCTGGACAAAAATCTGCTTCTGATTCCCGAGATATATTCTACGCAAAGACTCATGACGCCTACAAATTCTCCCATGTCCGAGGCTGTGATACTAGCATTGACCAATAAACTTGCAGCGATAGGGTCTTCGTCCAAAATGGTGTGCCCCATAGAAGTGACGACTTTGAGGTATTCACAAGGAGTGGTCCATCCAGATTGAGCTATACTGTAGCAAATTTGGCTATCGATGTCGTTGCTACAGACGCCACTGCCTTGGCCTACGAAAGCTTGCTCTTCACAATTCAACTTGATGCGTCAGGCTCCCCAGGAAGATAGCTCCCCTCCGGGTTTGTAGATGGTGAGTCCGGGTGTGACTCACCGCAGACAGTAAGCAAACCTCAGTCTAAGTGCCGTGGCTTTGACGTCAAGGATTATCTATATATAGGACAATTACACTGCCATAGCGGCCACTACAGACGTTTTCAAGCTCTTAAAGTGAGATATGATTCTGAAAACCTTTAACTTCTCAACTGGAATTCAGGAATAATTCTTTACAAGTTTTAGTTAAAAGAGAACTTGTCTGCCGACATACATGTTCTGTCTCAAGAAAGTCAGATTTTCTCTACGGATGTGCTCGGCGTTAATACTACAACGCATTAACTATGTCACATAATGTTAAATTTGAATCAATCACAAGGTAGAGGGTTATTTTTTCATCGTGCCTGCAGAAAAACGCCTTCGTTGCTCTTCCATTCAAGGAAAAATGTGAACTCCCTGAGATAGAATGGGTTGCTCTCCTTTACTTGAAACGGCTACGTGTTATTTGACTTTGTTACTTCGGAAAATGCCAGAAACTGCATCACAATTTTGACCGAAATCCCTCTGAGTCAAAACCTGTCCACAGTTTTCTCTTATACATGCTCTTATTGAATCAGAGGTAGTGGATCATATTGGTTCTCCTCTACATAACTTGTGAGTTCTGCCATTCCCGAGTTGCACATCCTCAGGATGTGAAACAAATTTCATCACGAATGTCATTCTTCTGGAATGCCATGCTGCGTGAAGCATCGTGTACCAATCCTAGTTATACTGAACTGATTAATCTCCCGTCACTTTGCAAGAGCGCTGACTATAAACTCCAGCTCACCCAGAGCTTTTTCGATCAGGCAATACTCGGACAACCCTCCGTATGACGTCTGCTCTGGGTCGTCAACCTCACACGGGAACTGTATATTCAACTATATATCAAAAAGATCTCATTTTGTGAGTGTCGACCTCCAACCCGCGACCTTTTCGGTCCATATTCCGCATATCTCGTCCTTCGTTCCCGTTTTGGCATTGCAATCTACAGCCAATCCCTCAGTTGAGATCTTTGGCCGAGGAGCAAGAAGCTTCACCACAACGGTGTGAAGGACGAAGAAGTCGAATTGTTATCTGCAAATGCGAGTAAGGTGGTGCTGGGAGGACATTATGAGACTGCGATCAAGGTTAGTTCTTACTGCGAGATTTTAATGGTTGATTGAAAATGCATAACGAGGGATAAAATTTGATAGACTATGTACGAATAGCGATCAGGATTTGAAGCTAAACCAGAAGACATCAGTTGCAAAGGCCGGACCACAGTTGCCACAAAGGATCGGAGTAACATCTATCCTTGAATGAACCTTAAGTAAAGAATGACAGCAAAAAAACACTAAATCAAGGACTCAAGGGACATTTTCATGCGTTCAATGCAAGATTTCTGATGTTGGACGAACTTGGTCTTCATTCCTGAAAACTCGCCGATGGGACAACAGAGATATCAGATTCCGAGAAACTGAGGTCATGTAACATATATGCGCGACAGCCGACGGAGTTCTGCCGTAACAGTCCAGACTTACACCTCGTCGAACTTGATGGTAATTGATCACGCTCCTTGTTTTCACAAAGGTGAGGCAATAGAATCAGTGTACTAACATTCGAGGACCACGTACCTATGCTGACGAAAATCGTCTATGGGAAGGTCATCTCATGAGGTATATATTATGACAGAAACGAGAATTATTCTTCCTAAAATACGGTCTGAACATTTAGGAAACCTGCCTCTGAAACAGACCAGATTACATAGATCTGGACGATATTATTCACCTTTCCTGAGATTACAGTCCACGAAGGTATGCAACTGCATTCAAAGATTAATACAAGCAAGAGGCTTGGAAAATTTGACTGCTATTGTAGAAGCCAAGTACGAGCGCATCTTCGTGACAGAAAGGATGTAAAAAATTTGAGATCAATTCCCACAGTCGTATGGTAACTTGAGGTAGCTCAATACGAAACAATCAAGAAGGGCGCGAAAAGAGACTCCGAGAAGGTTGACACTTTCTCTAAGTAAGTACAGTTTGAAACAATGTCTTCAAATGGCGAACGTGAACAATTTGCTTGCACGACGAAGTAGCAGGGAGCCTAAGGTCCGTAACTCATATACGAGTTTGCCTGTTTGATACGTCGACAACTTACAAGCCACTGATCTTGATATCTGGCTAGTGATATGACGCGGCCTTGAGAAAGAGAGGTCAAAGAAAAGACTATAGCAGTGCATAATGCCAAGTGAAAATTTCAACGCGAAAAATTGGATGACGTAAGTACCTTTCACCTCTCCCAATTGTCAAGTCGCAAGCCTTGTAACCTGGTCTGGTCTGCTCCTCTCTAACCCTCTATAGATCGAGACTTTGCATGACAGGGTTTTACACGCCGCGATGCTCACTGAGGCCGTCAAAAGTCCAAATTTACGAAATGTATAGTATTGCGACTGAGGGTTTCATTGCTTGCGCCGCCAATCTATACATTTACTTCGATATTCGGATGTTGTAAAAATCGCCGAATGATTATTGTACATTAGCATGCGAATATTTTACCTTCTTTCGTATACGCTGTTCATGAGAAATATGAAGCAAACATGAGATGATGCCGAAATGAGAAAACAGAAAAAACCTTGTTTATCATCAAACGCTGTGTTCGAAAGATGCTAGCGAAATTCGTGTATCGATATCAACGACGCGTGGAATCTATAATGCAAAAAGGCCATCCGCAAGAAGGGATTAGAGGGTATTGTTGACTCTAATTTTTTCTTGGAAAAGTGGTAAACAGAACTGAATCACCACACAAGAGTCGATACACAATATGTCCGCATGAAACACTAGCCGAACATATTGCAAGATGACATTGACGATAGCAACAATAGTCTGCTTCACCTCCTTTGGTGTGTGCTGTTCGTGAGAGGGAGGGATGATCATGAAGCTGTCAAGAGATGATGCTGGATTCACGTGAGCATCAGAGAAAGAAGCTGTCCATGGGAGTGCCATGATGAGACTAACTGAAGCGTGATGTTTATGGGGGTAAATTGCAGCTTTTCAACGAGATATTGTTCGAGGAGAAAAACTACTCGGCATTATTAGTGAGTTATTCATTCAAGCCTCGGGGTCAGTATATGGGACGGAGAGTCATACTTGTTCTCTTGAAATTATGGAGGAAACGATTCATCGTTGTACGATCCAATGCGGGGCTGAATGGCCAATAATAGGTATGTCCGCTTACCGCGTGTGTGCTATCGCTCATGCTCAGAAAAAGTCCACTCCAAAGGCCATCCGCAAGAAGGGATTGAGAGGGTATTGCTGACTCTAATTTTTTCTTGGAAAAGTGGTAAACAGAACTGAATCACCACACAAGAGTCGATACATAATATGTCCGCATGGAACATTAGCCGAACATATTGTAAGACGACATTGACGATAGCAACAATAGTCTGCTTTACCTCCTTCCGTGTGTGCTGTTCGTGAGAGGGAGGGATGATCACGAAGCTGTCAAGAGATGATGCTGGATTCACGTGAGCATCAGAGAAAGAAGCTGTCCATGGGAGTGCCGTGGCGAGCCTGACTGAAGCGCGACGTTTAAAAGGGTAAATTGCTTGAGGAGGCAGGATACTGGGTTATTCATTCAAGTCTCGAGGTCAGTAATGGTGGACCGGTGAGTGGTGTATATGGGACGGAGAGTCATAATCATTCTCATGAAATTCTGGAGGAAACAATTCATCGCTGTACGACTAACACGGAATGGCCAACACTCTGTATGTCCGCTTACCGCATGTGTGCTATCGCTCATGCTCAGAAAATCAAGATTGCGTCAAAAGCGGGAGCTCGAAGCTGGTTACCACAGCAAATTTCCATCGAGGTCGGCGTACATGGCGGTGAAGGAATTACAAGTGGGAGATTTGTACACTGATAGAAGAGGCGCTTATGTAGAGTGGCCGAAGACCCAGAGTCGAGGAATGAGGGACGACAAACAGATAGATCGGACATACGGGAGATATGAAATGTGGGAGAGATTGTCCGAGATAATCAGATGTCCATCACGCGTCGGCCCTGGCGTTCATGCTCAGGGGAGCATACACCACATCAGAGATTGAGATTCAAATGAAGTTGTCACTCGGAAAGTGACCAGCCGGAACTCTGGCTGATCGTTCAAAGTTGTAGCCGCAGAACGGTCTGATTGATCGTAGGAGGGAGTGGCAGTTGGTGCTGTGTCTCAAGGTTCCGTGCGCGTGCAGTCTCTGGAGGATTTTTGAGCTTCAGCCACCCGAGTGTGGGGTCGCGGAACATATCTTACAAAACGGAAGCCAGGTGGGCACGTGGTACGGCAACTCAAGAACAATGCAGTCCGGTGAATTTTCAACCTCCTCTTGTTCTCTCACAATATTGATGAGCGCCAGCGACTAATCTTCTTACCTAGAATTCACTTTTGATCTGCTTATCATACCCTGCTGTACCAATGGGTTGTGTCCAGTCTACCGGTGTTGACGATGAGGCCAAGGCCCGTAAGTTTCTCTCATTGTTCTGCACCGCCTCGCTGCCTGACAACGGCCTCTGCAGGGAACGACGAGATCGATAACCAGCTCAAGAGGGATCGTATGATGGCAAAGAACGAGATTAAGATGCTCCTACTTGGTGCTGGAGAGTCTGGCAAGGTGCGTGCTGGCGCAGGTCAGACCTGGTCAATGCTGACACATCCCATCACAGTCGACGGTACTCAAGCAAATGAAACTAATTCACCACGGAGGGTACAATGAGCAGGAGCGGGATTCGTACAAGGAGATTATCTTTTCCAACACAATCCAGTCCATGCGGTGTGTACCAGCGAGTTCATTCTGATCGGCTGGCGGACTGATCGCTGCTCTAGCGCTGTCCTCGAGGCCCTGCCCCAGCTCGACATCGCCCTGGACCCACGTAACGACGCACGCCGCAGTACCATTCTCTCTCTTCCACCACAAATTGAAGGCGATGTTCTCCCGCGCGACGTCTCCGAGGCAATACGCACTCTCTGGCGGGACCCTGCCATCAAAGAAGCCGTCAGCCGTTCGCGCGAGTTCCAGCTTAACGACAGTGCCATATACTACTTCAACGCCATCGACCGCATGTCTGCGCCCAACTACCTCCCCACTGATCAAGACATTCTCCGTTCGCGCGTCAAGACGACAGGCATCACGGAAACGACGTTCAAGGTCGGCGAGTTGACCTACAAGTTGTTCGATGTCGGTGGCCAGCGGAGTGAGCGGAAGAAGTGGATACATTGCTTCGAGAACGTAACGGCGTTGGTTTTCTTGGTGTCGCTCAGCGAGTATGACCAGATGCTATACGAGGATGAGAGCGTCGTAAGTTTGATCCGCGTCTTCTTTTCCGAATTTTTCACCATGACAACAGAATCGCATGCAAGAAGCGCTCACTCTCTTCGACTCGATATGCAACTCGCGGTGGTTCGTCAAAACATCTATAGTACGTTTCCCTTTCCCGCTCTAGCCTCGTCCTGACCCCCTGCCCCCTGATCAGATTCTTTTCCTGAACAAAATCGACCTTTTCGCCGAGAAACTGCCGCGGTCACCACTCTCTGACTACTTCCCTGATTTCACAGGCGGTGACAACTACGACGCCGCATGCGAGTACCTCCTCCGTCGGTCCGTCGTCGCCCTTCTATTACTCCATTCTCCCGCTAATTTAGTGCCACGGGAATCTTGTCTATCCAGATTCGTCTCTCTCAACCAGAGCGCCGCGACGAAGCAGATCTACGCACACTATACATGTGCGACGGACACGCAGCAGATCAAGTGTATGTTATTCTCTCTCTGTCCCTCGCTGGCTTGCGGCCGATGCTGATGTCCCGCCTAGTCGTACTGAGCGCCATACAGGACATCCTCCTACAGCTCCACCTGCGGGAATGCGGTCTTCTATAGCCGCCTCGGATGTCTTGTATATCGTCTTGCCGTCATGCCACTTTATGCCCGCTGATAGAGGGAATCCACGTTCACTTGATCGCTTTCCCCCCCCCTTCTATCCTATCTGCACATCTACCGAATCTTTCTTTTTTCGCTGTGTTTATTTTATCCGTCTTGTTCTTATTATATTAGTCAATTCTACATGGGACGTCGATCCGCAGGCGACATCCTTATGATCTCGCAAATATAGGAAAACGTGTGGTACGGAGCATAGTCGTCGGGTTTATTACCATTTACCCGTATTCTTTTCTTGTTTCTGCGAGTTCTAAAGTAATCAATACATTTGGCTAATGAAAACGAGAGTTTTGGCGGGTCCGCCAGCAGAGAAAAGTTGAAGGAAAGATCGTTAGTGGTTGCATGGAATAAGATGGGTCTGTTTAGCCGAAAGGACGACAATCGTTTTCACCTCAGCATGACATCGAATGCTAGTTTAGAATCATTGACAGCCATTTCGAGATTTGGTATGAATGTGTATACGTGCTAACAATAACAAAAAAGAGGGTGCTAGAAATACCTAAATAGATAAACGTCACGAACCACAACATACCGTCCCTGCGCCGCTGCCCTCCAAATGAAGCCGCACAGTCCCCTCCGCACTCGACTCCCGATCCCGCACGCACCGCGCCCTGACATGTTCCTCATACTCCCACCGCCTGACGACCCGCTGCGCAATATACTCAAACACGTCGGGGACACCCACGCCTGTCTTGGCGGACGTGAAGAAGAGTTTGGGGCCCCGGGCAGGCGGAGAGGGGTGGTCGTCGTTTACGGCGGGGCCGGTGGATTCGCGGGCGAAAAGGCTGGGGGTGATGGTGGCGATGCTGCTGGAGCTGGAGCTGGTGGATGTTGGTCGGGGGACGGACGGGGAAGGGGACGACCAGGGCTCTGGGGAGCTGTGGGCGGTGTGGTAGACGTCGAAGAGGGAGGAGGAGGGCGTGTGGAAGACGGAGGGCGTGTGAGCGGTGGCGCAGAAGTGTGACGCCGGCTGGGAGCGTGACTTGGAGAAGCGGCCGTGACTGTTCGCTGTGATTGCGATGGGGTGTGCGTTATTGTCACGTTCTGGCGACGGAACGAGCTCCATCAAGAACGTCGCAGCTTCCGCCTCCGTCACGCGTTCCGTCAAGAACGTCGCAGCTTCCGCCTTTGTCACGCGTTCCTCGTCCCCCGTCACATCGATTTTGTTCCCCACCACCACACAACAAAACTCATCCGCGTCCTCATCTGCCAGCGCAGCCTGTTCTCGAAACTCGGCCCACCACTTGATCAACGCCCTCATCGTTGCACGGGAGTTGACATCAAACAACAGCAGCACAGCATCGGCGCCGCGAAAGAACGCTTTCGACAGACTGGAGAAGCGTTCCTGGCCAGCTGTGTCCTGTTGCACAACATGAACGAGGGCCAGGCATCACGGCTGTTGCAACGTACCCAGATCTGGAGGAGTACCTTGTCCGCCGGATTCGTGGGATGAGGAACGGCCTTGACGATGAAATCGGCCCCGATAGTGGCTCTATAGTTTCCAGAGAACTGGCCAGAGATGTACTACACAGGAATTGAACACCGAAGGACGGATGAGAAATAGACGACGACTCACTGAGCTTCGCAAACTGGTCTTACCGACGCCGGACGCGCCGATGACGACGAGTTTTACTGTAGGCATCGTGCTGGCTCTGGTCGTGGCCAGGCCCAGTCCAGAGTTGAACGTAGTCATTGTCAGCAAGACATGAATAACGCACGTGACGTCCGACGCGACGCGCCCGCTGCCTAGGCCAATAATCCCCATCCTCACTCATCATCTTATCCCGTCCCAACCCCTCATTTCCCATTCTTGACCCTTGCGGTCCGATCCAATGACCCCGTAATGCGCCCAAAATGATACAAAATTCATTCTTTTACAACGCCCGAGCACATGATCAGATAAGCCTTGCATATCTCACCTCTTATCGCAACTTCTCCCGCCATGTGCTTTCTCTGCTTTCTCATTGCCCATTTTATATTCTTTTGTGCACGCTACATGCCCAAGGAACCACACACCGCATGTACGTGCCCCTGATAGAGCGTGTCTCATGACGAGTGAAATACAAAGGTTGCTTATACGTGCTCTTGACACCACTATAATCCGACTTCCATCATGTTTTCGGCCCAACCTTGCTTCGTTGGCCTTACAGCACTTCTACTTCCCCAGCTCCTCTCCCTTCCCTCGGCTACTGCCAGTCCAACGGGCAATAGACCAGTAGTCTCGAATTTCGACTCTGCTATCCATGAAAATTTGAGTCTACGTTACGTAAGCGATTCTGGTGTGTGCGAGACTGCTCCTGGTGTACACCAAGTCTCGGGTTATGTAGACGTTGGCACGAACATGTCCATGGTGCGTGATGCCGTTCGACCAATCACAGTCTTCCTTACGACGATCGAAGTGGTTCTGGTTTTTCGAAGCTAGGGAGTCTCCTGAGACCGCGCCGTTCACTCTTTGGTATGATTTTTCTTTGTCTTTCGAGGAGATCGTGCCAAGTTCACAGGACGTAAGGCTGAACGGCGGCCCTGGATGCTCGTCCATGATTGGTCTCTTCCAGGGTATAGCCAACTCGTGGTCCTACTATTTGCGCCTTGTGATAATCTTATTTCGTACCAGAGAACGGTCCGTGTCATGTCAACGCCGATGGGAAGACGACCGTTCTCAACTCGTACAGGTAACAATAATACACCGGTCCTTTGCAATATCATTCAACATCACTCGCAGCTGGAATAACATTAGCAACAGTACGTATTTTCCGATCCAACAGGTACTGACATCAATCCGGCGTAGTGATCTATATCGATCAGCCCATTGGGACAGGGTTCTCGTTCGGCATCGACACAGTCAACAGTACACAATCTGCTGCACCATTCGTCTGGAAAGCGTTCCAAATTCTCTTCGAAAGTTCCGTCTTTTCGGCATACAAGAGTCGAGAGTACGTTTTGCCACATACTGTATCCGACCACTTAGTTCGTTTTTCAGATTCATCTTTGCAACCGAAAGCTACGGCGGACACTACGGGCCCAGCTTCGTAACCTATTTTGACCAACAGAACGCGCTGATTCATGACGGCCTCCTTGTTGGCGAACCAGTCGTCGTCAGCGCTTTGATGATCAACAAGTCAGTCTGCAAGATGATGGTTGTTTTAATCCACGTTCTGTGCTTACATGACTTTACAGCGGTTGGTACGACCCACTGATCCAGAACAAGGCCTATGTCGACTTTGCGACGAACGCGCCCGGGTACGGACCCCTGCAACCGCCTTCAGTCCTCGAGAAACTGCACAGTTCTTACTTCGAGCCTGGCGGCTGCAAAGACCAGGAGGAAGCTTGCTTCGCCGCAGGAACGTCTGCTGCGTCAAACCAGATCTGCATCGACGCAGACAATTTCTGTGTATGTCGCTCACACGATCTGGAATCGCGAACCGACGGTTCATTAATCACAAGGTCGAGAACGTGTTCGTTCCCGCCGTAGGCGATCGCGATCCGGATGATTTGCGACAGAACTCTTCGGCGCTGTTCCCCTCGGAGGATTATGTGTCTTTTCTGAGACAGGCGTCTGTCATGATGGCTATCGGTGCGGAGGTGGTGTATAGCGAATGTCCAGACCCGCCGTTTGAGCTCTTTGCAAAGACGGGCGATGTGAGTCATGAATGAATGATTGATTGTTCATTAGAACGGTACGAACCCAAGTCAGGATGCACGGACGTGGTTACCACAACTTGGCGAGCTGGCAAACTCTGACCTCAAAATCCTGATCTGGGTACGTTTTCCCATCGGAATGCTAGACGCAAGGACATTGTTTGATAATATCAACTAGGCGGGAGATGCTGATATCAAGTGAGCAGCGCTGACGATCCATGACACACTCGTAATTCATGCTTTATTCACAGCTGTAACTGGCTAGGAGGCTACGCGTCAGTATCAGCCATGGATTGGCACGGGAAGGCCATGTTGAACAGCACGCCCTTTACGAACATGACGATCGCTGGCAAATCAGTCGCTGCAATCAAGAACGTCGATAATTTCTCTTTTGCGTGCGTCCTCTTCTTTCGATGCCCTCTGTCTGCCTTTCGTAACAATACTTGTAGGAGAGTTTATGCGGCCGGACACGAAGTTGTGAGTGTAAAACCGTCTTTGTCGCATGGGTTTTAGCTGAGTTGAATGCGATGGTGTATCAGCCGGCCTTCCAGCCTGCCACGGCGCTCGAAATATTCAGACAGGTTGTAAATAAGGAGCCTTTGCATTCGGTCTAGGGACCCATCGATTAGTTGGATGAAGTACTTTTGATTATTTGTCATTTTCATCAAAAACGGAAAAACCAGAACGGCATCGAGAACGCAGATTCAGGTCAAGGGAATTGCACTAGCAGATGCAGAGTGAGATCCCCTCTCGATGTCAATCAACAAGTTGAGTCTGAAAAAGATACCGACAAAGCAAGAAAGTCGCTTTTTAATAATCTCTGGATGGGAGCTGATCTTACAGTGCATTCCGTCCATGGATGTAATGATGATGGAAAAAGTTGGTCGCCGGAATATACCCAAGTTGCATTGCGAACTATGAATGGTATGATAAAATGTTAACCAAGGCAGGACATGCAAACAAGATGTAAAGGAGCTGGGACGTCGCCTATACGAGGTTTCCATCATATGTGTCATTATCCTTCCTTCGCTCATATCGTCAACTACTGACATGTTCCACTTGTGCACGAAACGGCAGGTTGAACACGCCAAAATGATGAGAACGTAAAAATGGATACAGAGCATAAATTGATATACTTTCAATTTCTCGTATTCTTCATCAGGAGCGAGGCGAATGTACAAGGGTGAAAAGCTTATGCTTAGTAACTTGTTTCCATAACAAACGACTACTGTTTGAAAAGGATTTGGAGAATTTGGGACATATGCGACCGTGACTTGGGAGGACATTAGTCCTCGGGAAAAGAAAAGACTATGCCACCACATATAGCGCGTACAGTTAGATCAAGAGTCATCATTTTTCTTGACTCATATGTGACGATAGAGTGTTCCGTGAAACTAAGGCAATGTGCATTAGCGTGGTTGCAGAAAAAGCCTTCGTCACCATATATACACTTTTTGAATGGGTCGGGGCCTCTCAGGCCTCTCTAATAACATTTTTATGGCGGACAAAGGTAAAAAACCAACGATGATTGTTTTAGAAATACTCTTCGAGCTTGAGTTCGTTATTGTCTTCGGGGGCCAAATGGGCAAAAACGGGTCCTCCAGTGTTGTGACTATCCTTACCTCATGGGAGACACTTGTTCCTTCCAGCGTGGATGCCAGATGTCAAAGAGAAATTGAAAAATTTGTTGTCACTGGAGTAGTGTCAAGATGAAATTGAGCAGGTGGATTCGCTGCCAAATGTGTGACATACCAAAGTTCCATGCACAATGTCAGAGAGCCCAATAGGGAGTTGGTAGATATGTTCAAGCAATGCGTGGGATACTTTGTTCCACAATCTATATACAGCGTACTTCTGCTCGGCACCTCGACAAGCGGCAAAAGCCGTGGGCTTGCAGCCATTCGGATACTTTTACCCAAACCATGGATTTCCACGATAGCTCGTACAGTTCAACAATCCTCTCACTGTCTTAAAGCTTAAAGCCCGCGCACCAACTCGCAACATGAACTTCGAAAAATCTTCCTGAATAATACATCTGCCATGTTAGGTCCTTGCTCTCACAGTCAGTCAGTCTTTCATGGTCTGCTCCACTCACCCCGCTCCAATTCATCGTAAATGTTTTCCCATTCGAAAGGCTCCAGCGCTCTCTTCACAATGACGTCTGTCTCATTCATTGTCCACAGCCGCGCACGCGTCTCTGATTGACCTCACAGTCCTGCCTATATGTTCGTCTCATTGTGCGTGGGACATTTTTTCTTGTCCGGTCCAACGCACTGCTCCTCTTCATCAGCTCCAGTCAGAAGCTTGTGCTCTTAGAAGCTCCTATCAGCATGTTGTAGAATCCATATATCAATTATGACGTCGGTGGTCAAGTGATTGGGGTAAGCTTTCTTTCATACTTTTCCTTGATGGAGCCAATACCGAGCTTGTCGAGACGTAAGTGTTGGATGGATATGATGCCGCTTTGAGGGCATACCATGACACGGACGGCACAACTCTGGGTAGAAATGACAGCAAATCTTATAAGTTTAGATGATCAAGTCCTGACATGGCGTAATGTGAACGTGATTCTTTATCGACAAACCATAACGCATATGTCCTTCCCGGTACGAACCGTATATTTGGCTGAAGTACGCCATGTGGGACAGTGATAGGGTAATTCGGTGGTCGACTGAATATAGATCGAGTAAAAGGGTGAGAGAGGATGTTATAATCAATTGTCAATCGTTGTCTAAAAACAAAGTCAGCACCCTTGTTTCTGTACCTTTATGACATATTATGTTCGTTCGGCAGTGAAAGCACTGTATAATATCGGATGTCCAGAAAATGTGTGCGTTTATGGTGTGGCTCCACCCGCTGTTAACCATCCCTATATAAAGCGAGCCTCCCTGGCATCCGCTACAGCTCACGCATTAACACAATTCTCGCTTCTTTTAACTCTCTGGATACTTTCTGGTATCTATCATCTCTCCTCTCTCGAGCCCGATTCCCACCCACTGAACAAGGAATAATTTTATTCAAGTTTCGGAATTCCTTCGATGGCTCCGCTTCCCTCTGGTACAATGTCTGCGGTGCGGATACCCATCGAATTGTCTTATTCTAACGGACTTTCATACTAACAGGAGAATCTTAAATGGGCTGTTTCGAAGGCCCTTTTGCCTTCTCGCTCTACCGTCAAATTGACTGCCAACGCATGGACTGGCGAGGAGATCAGGATATTCCCCTCACTTCCGCCTTTGTACAAGGGGCATCCTGATGTTCTTATAAGGGCTGGTGTTATGAGGGCGGCGCGGCTTGTCGAAGCCTCCCAACCAGATGCAGAAAAGGCTTTCTTTGTGGCGGACCTTAGTTGGGTCTATCATCAGCATCAACGGTGGATTACAGCCCTGCCTGAAATCCAGCCCTTCTATGGCAAGTGACTCCGTGAAATATGTGTTCAACGCAACGCGACTTATTCCCCCGATTGAAGCCGTGAAATGCAATCCGGACCCTTACGTCATTCGCCTGCTCGCTGCGCTGGGTGCAGGGTTCGATTGCGCATCTAATGGAGAAATTTCCAAGGTTTTGGATGTGGGAGGCATCGACCCTTCCCGTATCATCTTCGCAAACCCCTGCAAAGCTGTGTCATTCATTCGAAATGCTACGAAGATGGGCGTCGAGACAATGACATTTGACAATATGGATGAGCTCTACAAAATTTCCCGTGCCCATACCAGCGAGAAGCTTGTAATTCGCATCCTGACTGACGATTCAAAAAGCTCGAGTGCACTTGGTCTTAAGTTCGGTGCACCATTGGTAACTGTGCCTGCGCTACTCAAAAAGGCGCAGGAGCTTGGTCTCAATGTTATAGGTGTCTCTTTTCATGTAGGGAGTGGGTGCTACGACCCTTCTGTATACAAAGATGCGATACAGCGTGCTCGTTCAGTCTTCGACATGGCCAAAGAAGCAGGATTCTCGTTTAGCCTACTGGACATTGGCGGGGGATTCGAAGATGGATCCTTCGAACAAGCTGCCGAGGTTGTGTCACAGGCGATTGTCAAGTACTTCCCCAATCGTCAATATTTGAAGATAATTGCGGAGCCTGGCCGGTACTACGTTTCCAAAGCATTCAAACTTGCTGCCAATATCATCGGCAGACGGGTCCCTGCACCAGGTGATGCGGAAACGTCAAATCAATCAGGGGTCATGTGTTAGTCTTACTCTTAGGTTCTGTAAATGGCGCTAATGTCGTTGTTCTTTTGTAGATTACATTAATGAAGGCATCTATGGTGCTTTGAACTGCATTATATTCGATCACAAGGTCATACATCCATACGTACTGTCTCTGAACGGATCGTTCCACGTTCCCGCATCAGAACCCCAGGAAATTAGCAGTGTATGGGGTCCGACGTGTGACCAAATTGACTGTGTGTCTCCCAAAACCTTCCTGCCAAGCGCACTCCAAGTTGGAGATTGGCTTGGCTTCGATAATATGGGCGCATATACCGTCTGTGCGGCAAGTCGATTCAATGGGTTTGAAGTCGCTAATGTGATCTATACATTAGGAGGACCAGAAGAGCAAGGGGTGTACCAGGCACTCGCTGCATTTGCCACAAAGCCTTGTGTAGTCTGAAAATGGTCATGTATTCAAATACAACATAAACGTATGAAGTACGGACTAGGTTCATTGACATATGATCCGCCAAGTAGCCTATTGATGCCGTACACATGCCCTTCACAACCCCCGCTGGCGTTGCCGCCTGTTAACGCATGTAACAACAAGACCCTTATGGGGGCGCTCATACCTCTACTGTAACAACTTTGCAGTGCCAATTTTCGCTGGGATGACTGGCATACTCGATCACAGCCCCATACTTGTTCAACACTAAGTTCATCGGCAGGAAGGAGAACCCATTTCGTACTTTTATAGATAGTATACACCTACTACGACTTGGTAAGCGGTCTGAATACTCACCAGCTAACCACCTCCGTCTTATACTATCTGCATTGGCGTCAAACCTCTGAGGTATGTATCTTGGTCTTGTTTCTGTTTCACCTGGATGACTCAGGTCTTATACAGTCATACAGGAAACATTAGCACCACGATCGCGTAACGACTCTCGCGCAAGAAATTCTGTCCAGTTTCGCCTGCAACGGTAACATACATGACGACAAAATTTATATGCGTCTTAATCTACGTTCACAGAGTTTTCACCTTACGTGGTAATTACCCTTACTGCAACAAGGGTGTTCTAGTACGCATCTGCAATATCTCGCGGGTTTTCAATTGAAGCTGCATATGACTCTGATCTGGACGTGACTTCAGACGTTGATAATGAAGATGAATATTGGCTGGCACGAGGAACAGGGGGTACCAGGAACCTAACTTGGACAACAGCAGGAAAAGGAGAATACGCAAGAAGATTGAGGACTGCTTTATCCAGTCCTTGTACTGCATCCTGTACGCCGCCTTCACTGCCCTCCGAGCTGGCTGGCACTTATCAGGAGAAAAAGAGATTGAAGGATGGTGAGGGGTTGACATTAGTGTAAGAAAATTATCTGGTAGACGGGGAGAATGTAAAGTGGGTGAATGTCATGCTCGCGGTATGATTCTGTACTTCAGTAGGAGATGGACTTTGATGAAGGCAGACGGACTAGATATATCGATGCGTTCTCATTGCGTTGGTGTGTAAAGAAGTATCAGAACACCCGTGAAACATTCTGGATGCTCTGGCGCGAGGAAATCAGGTGCTCCTTGGAAAGTGCATTCCAAAATCGTCACTCAACGTTCAGCCGCCATCTATAGACACTAATATTTGTCTCAGGTATGTAGGTATGACCAGCTGCTTCTATTCTGCGTTCATTTCCCATGATCATCATCATTTTTACTATGGTTCTTTAAAAGAGTAGCGACGATGCGAATCGCGATTGTACAACACTTCACAAAACTATTCGTCTATGAAATTTTTCTTTCAATTTGTTTCCCTCATGGCTCTGGCCGCCACTGTGATAGCTCAAGCGTTTACCACTGTCAATCCAAATTACTGGTTCAGTTTGTGAGTGTTACTTTTTCTTCATTGGACGATTAATCCTCCATTAAAATATTGCCGACAAATAGCGGCGACTCTTACACCCAAACTGGATTCGACCCTACGCTCACACTCCCTACGGTCGGAAACCCCTTGGGCAACCCGACCTATCCAGGCTGGACCTCAAGCGGCGGCGAGAACTGGGTGGACTACGTAACTACAAAATACAACAATTCTCTTCTCTTTACATACAATTACGCTTACGGAGGTGCTACTATCGATGCTACACTGGTCGCGCCGTATACTCCTACTGTTCTGTCTGTCACTGATCAAGTCAATCAATTCCTGAGCGGAGCTGGGACCAAGCCTGCGGCTACCCCTTGGACTAGTACAAACTCATTGTTCTCAATCTGGATTGGCATAAACGATCTCGGTAACAGCTACTACTTAGGTGGCGATCGTGATGCGTATGTTATCCGCGTTCTGTCTTCTTGCCAAGCTGATGGATTATTCACAGATTTTCCGATACGCTCTTGGATGCCTTGTTTCTTCTGGTTCAGAAACTTGTATGTGATAATAATGTTATACTTCTAGGCAGTATCCTGAGACATCTTTTTTTTACAGTAGTACGACATAAAACAGCACGAAAAATAAAAACATTAATTCTCCTTCTACAGCAATGTTGGAGCTAGGAACTTCCTCTGCGTCAACGTTCCTCCAACTGATCGTTCCCCACTGGTAGCTCCCTTCTATTCTTTTCCGCTTCCCGCTCAAGAATCCTTAACCAGATGACTGCACAAGGCACAAGCGCTACATCACTGTTGGCAAGTGTCATTTCCGGCTTCAATGCCAAATTAGTGAAAAGATCGGCCGACTTCAAAGAAAACAACTCCGGGGTATGTCACAAAATACCCGGTTTTTGAGAATTTCGATCTCAAGGAGCATTGATCCGACAGGTCACTATGTACTTGTGGGATTCTCATGCTCAATTCTCAGCTATCCTCGACAATCCAACTGCTTACGGTTTCATTGATAACTCCACCATTGGATCGAATTCAAGCGCCTTCTGGTTGTAAGTTCCATATATAGTTGACCATTTGATGGCAGCCCTATTCTGATTTTGGCTTTTTACAGCAACGACTTACACCCTACCAGTGAGTTCTTCCATTTGCATTCCATGCAGTGACAGTAACGAAAGCATGAAGGTTACGCTCACGAATACTTTGGACAGCAGGTTGGTCAGGTTGTCCTCAGGAATACTATTTGGTAGACAACACCATGTGTACAATTATGCATAACATTATCAAGCTCTTCGACATCCATTCTAAGCAGAGAGATTACTGCGTGGCTATAGAGATGTCCCGAATGTCTCAGAAAGCCTGAAGGATTTATCGAGCGATACATTCTTGATGCGATACGGAAAGGGACATAGATTGCTTTTCTGGTCGCAATTGATTAACCCAAGACACCAGGTCGATCATCCATATCTTGTTCTTGCTGGATTTCTGATGGGAAATTGGGCAGAGAGGTGTAGCGCGAGAAAGATCGTGTCCCCTTCTCGCCTTCGAAAGGTGATTGGGACATACACAGCTGCGAATTTCGACCGCGGCGGCTAAAGCTCATGAAACGAGACAAGGTATCCCCAATAACTGAAGAGTGAATAACGAAGAGTAGTGAATACTCCAACATCTATATTCATATTACTCGTCGTCCCATATATAAAGCGTCCTCCGCTAGTTTTATCTCGAGATGTCTGTCCTGACTCTCGGTCTGATAAACTAATGACGGCACCATTACTCGCACACCTATGGTCAAGATCCGCATATCAGAAGCTCAGATATTGAATAACAGATCGAAATCTAAAATACCGCCCCAGATATATTCTCGCTTGGATTTTGCTTCTGAACGAAAGAAAATATGGGCCAGAATCAAACCTGGACATGACAAGAACAGACTTCACTTACAGTGCTATCGAGAAAAGGTCCTCAAGGGGAATCATTTACTCAAACAAAGTCTGGCCAAAAAATGGTCAGAATGGTCAGAATCTTTATGCGAGAGGCAAGGGCTGCCTACATCCGTGATTACCAGATTGACAAGCCCTCATAAAAAATTGACACGTGTTACGTAGCAAAAATTTATTTCACGGCTGGTAAAATATAGTAGTTGTTCCAGAGAGAACATCCATGCTCGACTCAGTCTATATCATCTATTGCGTGTAAACGATTGTATAGTATAAGATGATTTCAATCTTCAAGCTCTTGGATTAGATAATGAATTCATCGTTACTTGAGGAGTCTATGTAATCCGTGATCACGGAAGATAACGCCGCATGGAGCGCGTGTCGACATAGGATTCTATGGAAAAAATGGAGAATTTTCGTGTGTGAGTCTTGTTAAAGACGACCGGGTACGGTCAAATCGTTCAGTGGACCTCTATTTGAGTCTCACGGTGAAATACAACGGCTAGGCACGCGCAATAGAAGACGAGTCTCACTGTAACCTGAAGTTGCTGGACAATTATAATAACGATAATGTTTGACCATCAATTGCAATTACCCATATACGAGCCGAAGATCGCTTTTTTAAAGCGCACTGGATATATTGCGATTACATTGACTGTTGGAAATGTGCTAGAGATGTAGTATAACACTAAATAATAAGATCAAAGTGTATAGACGCACGAAGGGTACTTTCTATGTATGATTTCGTCTATAGAATTCAACGTAGCTGAACTGATTGACGGCCAGAACAAAGTAATGCAATGATGGAATGTGACTCACGCCAGACACTGGCAGGGTCCGTGGCACATATGATATGCGTGTAGAATATCTGATTGGATCCCCTGCACGTTGTGAAACTTTAGAGAGTCACTCTGGCCATGATACACAATAGAAATTACTACATACGCATTCTGTATGTAGTCACAAGCGGCCGCATAATTTGGTCCGCCACGATATTCGGGGTAGTGACTCTCCAAAGGGCTGTACAAGAGCTTTTTCTACAAAAAGATCAAACTTGTTGAGGAATAGGATCTGAATTGTCTGCCAGATGTTCCGGAATGTATTTTGAGATCCAAAACCTTACCATAGAGCTGTTTGCAGACTGGCGAGACCTGGCTACTGCTGTGAAGATTGTGATTGACTCGTCCATCCTGTTCTGGCACATACTGTTCAGAACTGCGGAATATTGCCAGGTGCAAAGTTACCCACCGTATTATAATCTTCATTCAAATTCTGATTATACTCGCTCAAACCTGCGAGGAAAATGAGGACGTTGACTCCTCTGAAACAATGGATCCATTTTCGACGTTCACTTCTACTGCCTCCACGATCGAAAACGTTGAGAACGCATCGCTCGACGGTGAAAACCGTGTCCGCGATGCCTGTTGTAGTCACACTGCTCCGAAGGATGTACTGATTATCAGGTAGGAATTTGGCCGAACGTATGCGTTCTGCAGATTCGAAGAAGTATGTCGCATTCTCATGCAACTGAAACTCATCTGAACGTAGGAGGGCCTTTCTTATGGTGAGATCCTTCGAGAAAGTACAGATAGCTTGGCCGACTTCGGGAGAAAGTGTAGCAGTGTCTGATGCATGGAGGACTGCAGTAACATGGATTTAATTTTCCCGTGGAATCGTGAGACATAGTCAGGGAATTGCATCGAGAACTGCTCTGTAATGATATGAGTTACTCCACCGTCGCACAAATCATACTGACTTTGGCAATTATTATCTCTCTATCAGCTTCCTTTTCTTCATGGGTCGAGTTACCCTGATATACTAGCTTGAGAATCATCGACGAAGAACATGCATATGAGTACGCTTGGACAGGAGTGCTTCAAGGCTCACCTTTGCACTATCCTTCGCTCCTAATAGAATAACCTTGATATCTTGCCCTTGGTCATGGGATCTACTCCGGGGTATATGGCAATGACTGGTACCACTTTCAAGGGCCGGAATGGCCACACTAGTACTAATGTTTTTGCCGACCTCGGAAGACCGGATACAGCCCATTCAGCACCCTTGCAGAGATAATCGTGAGCTTAACGTTGAGGACAAAAGACAAGAGCAAGGTTTGGGAGCTGCAAAGGACCGGTTCAAGAAGTCAGGGACAGGTTGTCTGATTGGAATCCATTACATGATCTATGATCATTGAACCCGAATAGAAATTAAGATCGGATCAAGCATCAAATTCTCGTGAGTAGAGCCGCAGAAGTATGAGGGCATCAGGGAACCAGGATCGGTGCGGAAATGTGGAGCCACAGCAGTAAGGACAATGACGAGCAGATACTTCGGAACCTGTCCCACCAAACATATCATGTGATCGTGGGGATTATTCCGTGATTGTACAGCAAAATTAATACACTGGTGGTTCTACTTCTCATGGACGAGAACACTGAAATATGCCGCTGTTCACGGTCCAAGCGCAAAAGAGCTTTCCTAAGTATAAGCAGTGAACAGTGCCGCGAGAGCGACCGGCGTTCCTGGGCAGAAGTGCATGGGAGGAAATCGTAATGGGATTGACTCTGAAACTTCTACGTAGAAGAGATGCACCTTCTTTGCTCCGGAACGAAGAAGAAAATCATTCTGACAGTGAGGATTCTGATGAATGAAACTGTAAGTCTATTTGACTCATAATTGTTCACTGCCCGTTGTGGTAGGCTCTAATTGCCTTTAAAAAGACTTTGGACTTAGATTAGGTTAGCACAACACTCTGATAGTCATGAGATGTGATATGACAAGAAGCTAGAGATTGTGTGATCAATGAGAATAGCTTGGTGGATGGGTACAAATAGGTCACTATTACATGCTCAATACAGATCAGGAAGATGGTGGTACATGCTAGTGAGATGATCTAACAATATATTACAGAGTAATCCTCAGATCTGTATTAAAATCTCAAGCTTTACTTGGATTCTGAAATATCTTGCTGTAAGAGGATGACTGCATTATGGGTAGCTTCAACTCTATCTGGCTTTGGTCATAGGACTTGTATCATCTCTAGCATTACTGATTAACCAGCTGCCAAGGCCCTGCACCTTCCAAATAGTAGTAGTAAGCCCTTCATAGTTATTAGACTCTATTTCCCCTTTTGTCTTATTGTTAGTCATTACTGCTTAGCATACCTAGTCCACTTACTGCATACAGCATTAGTTATAGCATAGCTACAGATGTAGTATATAAGCCAGTCAGCAAAATTCTCTGACCAAACAATAGCAGTGTTTACCTGATCTATTTATTGAACTGACTATAAGAACTCTAGCATTGCTTCTATATTCAGCTTGCTGTGCTTACTCCTTGTCCAACTCTTAGCTACTATTGTGCTCTTTTGACTCTTACTTGTTGCCTATGTCTACTTGCTTCAACCAAATTAGTCTATAGTAGCTGTTTGTTTCCTCACACTTGCATCCTAAACTGCAAAAAGCTCTCAAAGAGAAAATGCCTTAGTAAGAGTGCATTGATATGATAGATACAATAGAAGATGACTTGAACACCAAAGTGAGTTTAAAATACTAGCATTACAAGCAGAATGCTTGTTAAAAAGTTGAAGTTTCAGAGTTGACTATGAAAACTCAATCAAGCTTCTGAAAAGGCTAGACTAAGCACATTAAAGTCTTATCATTAGCCTTCAAATTTTAAACTGTTCATTTAGACACTAGTACAGAAGATATTGTAGCATGTATATATACATACATACAGGAACAACAACAGCAGAGTACAATCAAGTTCTAAAGTCTACAATCAGTAGACTAAGGTTTTTCTCCTTAATTTTGTGCTCTTCTGTGTCCTCAAAAATTTGTATGCCTCTATATGACTGGCTATCATAGCACTCTTTTGTGTTTTTAAAATTTGTGCCTATATAAATGACTAGTTATTATAGCAGTCTTTTGTGTTCTCAAAATTTATGCTCTTCTATATAACTAGTTATTATAGTGTCTTTCATGTCTTTAAGATTTATGCCCCTTTATATAACTGGTTATTATAGTGCTCTTTTATATTCTAAAAATTTGTATCCACTCATATAACTAGTTTATTATATATAGTCATTTTCTAGCTTCTTTCTAGCTATATAACTAGTAATGTTTTCAAAATATACTTTTTGATGATTATATAGACCAGCAATGTCCTCAAAATGTGCTCCTGTCTATAAAGGCAACTTTTAAAGGCTGTGGCTTAGTTACATAACTAACAGTGTTAATATCAAGGTAATAACATACAAATGGCCAAACTTATAATAACCAAACTTATATTACAGTTGCTTTGTCTTATTTAACATATTACATCCATTATTATTCAAAGAACAATAAATAATAGGTACTTATATATTCTTTTCAATATGTACAAAACACCCTTAGTTATGTCAAAAAACTGTCCAAATTAGATTTTATTCTTATTTTTCTCATTTTAAGCCATTCTTGCATCTCTATCCTTTCATCTTCTGGTAACAAGTATTTTTAAGGCAGGGCTATCTAACAATGTTATTCTAAAGTGGCTACATTTCAGGAGGCTAAAAATCAAGGCTGACTACAATAAACTTTTATTTTTAAGATTAGAATGTAGACTTAGTATTATATAACATTTTTCTTAGATGCTTTAAAGTCAATTTTACAAAGACTGACATTGAAAATCCTCAGACTTGTTCTCTTTAAATCTTCCTCTGCTTGAGTAAGTAGTTAGACCTTTAGAATTTTTTATAAACATTGAATATAGATCACTTTCTACCAGTTGTGTGATTGAGCTACAGCCTTTAGAAGTCACCCTTAATAGCAGAACAAGGTCTTTTATTTTGGTCTAAAAGCCCCTTGTAGGTGTTAGAGTTACTTCTACTTCTAGAGGTTTTGCCCCACTTTTGTGTCCCTAATCTAAGCTTAACTAGTCTCTATGACTACTCCAACACTGCCAGTTGACCCTCTGAATGCTTTTAGTCCTCAAAACAATGCTTAGCACTATTTGTTAGCTTTGAAGACTTGAATGTGGTCTATTTGAGCTTCTTTCACTCTTTACACTAATAAATTTGCCAGTTTATACTAATCTATAAAGACTATTGCTCATTCTCTTTAGACTCTTTTTAAATGCCTCCTCTTTTTTCTTCTACTTCTAAGATGGTTTCTATGCCTCTTATTATGTTACTACTAATTCACTTCAATGTTGCAATAATGATCCACTCTAAAATACCCTATTCTGTTCTCTTCAATACCTATAATGGAAACTGCAAGACTAGAAAGCAGTTTATTTAGTCTTATATCATCTATATCTAGTTGAGTAGCAAAGTGTTTACCTCCAATATTTTAAAAAATTAGATAGATTCTTTTTTATATAAAGCTTGGTTATGCTTTAACATATATACTGCAGGTATTCTGAAAAAATGGAAGTGTCAGAAGTTTTGCAAGTTAGAATAAATTTGAACATAAATTTCAAGCTGAATTCTTCTCCTTTAACTGTACCAGGACTGCTACTATAAGGAAATGTTGGCTGTACTAAGTCCACTACTTATAACCTGACTCTCTAGTCAAGAAATGGCTAATAAGCAAGCTGGCCAGAGGCATGGCAGGATAAGAGGCAGGCAACCACTCAGAGGCAAAAATAGAGAGCAAGATAGAAGGTAATAGGCTGTATTAGCCAAGTTTACAGTTTTGCTAGTAAAAAAACTTAAAAGAGATTCTATTGTCTAAATTAGGCATATTCTATCTCCAAGTCTTCTTTATATATAAAAAGACTACTGGATGACTAAGTACCTATGATGACTACAAACTATTAACTAATTAGGTTTAGTAGTAGAAAGATCAATGATAGACAATAATAAGCTATGTGTCAAGTATAATATACCTATTAGGCATGAAAGCCAAGAGAGTGAGGGAGTAAAAAAGGCTAAATAATTCAGAAGTTAGCTAGATAAAGGTACTGATCCCTATAGATTAAGCTAAGCAAGGGTAAACTAATTAGAAAAACTAGTCTTCTTACAACTGTTCTTTCTCTTTGTAATTGTAATCAGTATGGCCAAGGGAAGAGGTCTTTAAACAAGTATATTGACTTCTTTTGAACCCTTCTTGAGCAAGCTATTTACTTTAATAGTTTACAGCTTTGTCTCACTTTTTGAAAAGGACTTCACCCATATATCATAGACTAAATTGATAGTATAGCAGAAGGACAATTACATAATGAATATATAAAGACTTAGTACAAGGTAGCTTAGGAATAATGACAGCTTATGGAACTGAAGCAAGCACTTCATTGCACTTGGTTAATTTCTATTCACTTTCATTCTGATTTTAGTATTAGAGTAGGATTTATTCCTCAAGCTCCACCTTTTCCTACTTCTATTGCTTATCCAGTTTCTCTATATACTTCCATTCTTCCACCTCATTGACCCCTATTTGTAGGAGTTTCTATAGATATAGATATTTTTCATCAGTGTTCTTTTATTTTTCTACTTTGTTGACAATGTGGAAAAGCAGGCTACTTTGCTTATTACTGTAACTAAGGAATAAAAGTCTGCTATCTCTCCTCTTATAAGAAAGAAGAATTACTAGTGCATTTTCTTGCTATAAAGAATGTGTCTAGAAATCCTTTTTCTAATATTCTTAGAGCAGGACCTTTCTATAAAAAAGGTAGAAATATTAGGGACCCTCTTTTTAAGAAGAGGATTTTTAGAAAAGCAATAGATGAACTGTATGCATTTATTACTTATGGGAAAACAGAATATGATTTTAGAGTTTACTTGATTTTACAAGTATAAACTTGAGATTGACTAAATAAAGAGTGTAATGAGGATAACCTGTTATCTTTGTCATTATACCATTTATACAAGAGAGATTAGAGAGAAATGTCAAGCAAAGGTCTGTGAGTATACTGTTATATACACCTATTATATAAAGCATCAACCTTTTGGATTTCCCCCCTCCCTCTCTCTATGAGGATTTCAGAAAAGTTGTGTCTAGAGTCCAAAAAGAAGAAAGATGTATAAAGGAATTTGTCAATGTTTCAGACCTTGAATGCCTAGATAAGATCATTAGAGTAAGCAATAGAATTTATGTTATAACACTTTACTCACCTATAATAGTGGTAGAGATTAAAGCTAGTCAGACTACTTTTTAAAGACTAGCTAAAGTATTTGTAGTAAGCTTTTAGCTCAAGCCCTTTTATAGTACTACTTTTTTACTATTTTTAAGACTTTAAGGGTATATTTTCCAAAACATTCTTTGACTTACTCTCTAAGTACAAGCAATGAAACCATGCAATTAAGCTAATACTCAAAGTAGAATCCTCTAGCTGTAAAGTTTATCTATTTATATTATATGAGTAAAATGAATTGAATATATTTTTGTAAAAGAACTTTACCTTTGGCTGGATACAATTTTCCAAGTCCCTAATCACTTGCTTAGTCTTCTTCATTAAGAAAAAGAATAGTTTTCTTGATTTAGTTCAAAAAGACTAAGTTTTAAATGTGATAATAGTAAAAGATTGCTATTTTTTGCCAGTTATTACTGAAACTTATTAATAAGCTCAGAGACATATATTACTTTACCAAGTTGGATGTTTCTTATAGCTACAATAATATGCATATTAAAACAGAAGATGAGTGAAAGGCTGCATTTTAAATTAATTACAGATTTGTTGAGCCTTTAGTAATATTTTTTGGCCTGATCAATGGCCCTACTACTTTCTAAACAATGATAAAAGACATTTTCTGTGATCTGATTACAAAAGGAGTTGTATTTATCTATTTGAACAATATTCTTATTTACACAAAGACCTTAAAGGACTATTGTCAGATTATATGCATTGTTATAAAACATTTTTGCCAACACTAGCTCTATTTAAAACCTAACAAATGCAAATTTTGAGCAGGCCAAAATTAAGTATTTAGACCTGATCATTTTATATAAAATAGGAGAGATGAAGTCAGTTAAGGTGGCAGGTGTAGTAGAATGGCTAGAACTAAAGAATAAGAAGAAAGTACAGATATTTCTAGGCTTTATTGGTTTCTACTAGTGATTTATTCAGGACTTCTCTTATCATGCTCATCTTCTCTTTAACCTTTACTAGCAAGGATATAGTATGCTAATAGAAGTCCTCATAGTAAGCTGTTACTTCTGAATAAGTCTTCTTATTCCCTAATAATAACTCCCTTTTCTACATCAAAGCTAATAGCTCAAACTTTTGCTATTGAAGTTGTCTTGTTCAAACAGTCAAAGAAAAATAGCAAATGACACTCTATAGCCTTCTACTTAAAAAGTCTTAATACAGTAGAATGGAGCTATAGAATTTATAACAAGAAGATATTTGTTATTATTCAATTTTTTGAGGAATAGCAAACTTTTTTGAGGATGCATAGCATAAGTTTGAAGTCTATACAGATCACAGAAATCCTAAGTACTTTTACTCAGCAAAGAAATTCAATTGACATTAGGCTCAATAGTCTTTATATCTAGCTAACTTTGACTTCTTATTATATTACAAGCTTGGACAAAGTATGAGCAAACCAAACACACTGTCTTAGAGAGTTGATTATAGCATAGAAACAGATGATAATGACAATATTGTGTTCTTTAAGTCAGAGCTTTTTACTATCTATACTTTAAAAGAAATTGTAATCTAAGAGAATGAAGGAAATATCCTCAAAAACATTTGAGAAAGGAGTTGTAAAGGTGTTAAAGAGAATGCTGTAGCATAAGCTGCATAGATTCTTCAGGCTTCAAATTCCAGTGGAGTTAAAAAAGTACATATTGTAAGATGGGCTGTTGACCTTTAGGAAATATATTTATATACTTGATATTCCAAATCTCCAATAGGGCAATCTGGCAGATAAAAAATATTAGAACTGATGTCCCAGAATTATTGGTAGCCTCAGATGTCTATATACTGTCAAAACATAGATGTGTTAATAATTGACATATTCTTTCTATTATATTATATATATTCACTTCCCAGTCACTTTAAATAAGTTTTTTAGTTAAATTACATCTTAGTTTGTCTTTTCCACAAATAATGTACTGAGATGTATATATTTTGACTTGAATTATTATATTTATAACTTTATTGTATATTTAGTTTTTCCACTTAAGTCTAAGTAATTAATATATAGTTTGTCTACTTTATAAATGCTATACTGAGTTTTCTTTCTTGGGTTTAGCCATTATCTTGCTTCAACTCTAGCTCTAAAAGATTATAGGCCCTATTTTTCAACACTAATTAAGAAAATTATGAACTTATAAGGACACACATATCTTATTTTATTATTTCCATTGTTAATTCCTATATAATAACCATAATCACCTGTTAAGTTCAGAAACAACAATTACTTACCTAATTCTAACAGGTCTGAAGAACTTTCAGATTTAAAAGATTCATATTACTGCAAAACTTCATCAAAAAAAGGTATAGGATGTTATCTAAACACTTTCTCTTACTCAAATTGTACTAACAATCTTTTCTGCTGTACTATCTACACCTTTTATCACTTCAGTCACATTGCTTGTAGTCTCAATAACTGATGTCAACACAAATGTTAGTGTCAGCACTTTTTATAACTTTATCTCAATATTAAACCTAAAATAAAATGAATTACTTTCTATTCTAATTAACTACATCTCTACAATATGAGCTGCTAATGCCAAACTCACTGTAATGAAAAAGGAAATCAATTATAAGTCTTTTGCATTTATTCTCTTACAATCTTTACCCAAAAATAATATATAGGAGTCTTTTAGAGCTACTATACTCAATTTACTTGTTTCTAGGACATTATTCACTTTTTCCACTCTATTCAATTAGCTAACTTTTGTGACTATAGCTCAACAAAGCACATTCTTCAATACTGCCCTAAAAGCCAACTCTAATACTAAGTCAAAATTCAAACCTAAATTAAATATATAGTATGAATTTTACAACTTCTCCATACATAATATAAGTAATTGCAAGATATTGAAGAAGAAAGATAAAAAGAAAGAGAAAGGAAAAAAATCAAAGAAAAAAAAGAAAAAAAAGGTAAATTATACAAGCTATGGCTCCTTATTAGACTCCAATAGCTCAGATAATAAATTTAGTGAAAAAGTAGTAAGTTACTATACTACTAAATTTGTATATATCTCTAAAGCATTAATAACATATATTTTGGCTTGTATCAAGAATGTTAATTTAACTTCTTTACTTAGTACTATTGCAGACTCCAGAGCCTCTGTCTATATAATGCCACATTGGAAATTGGTTCAAATAGGATTTGTTTAAAGGGCTGAATTCACCTTAAAAGATTCACTTTGGAGACAATTTATTTGCAGAAGCCACAAAAATTGAAACTATAGCTCTTGAATACACAATGAGTGACTCTACAAGCTTAGTAAAATTGTAAAATACTCTTTATATACTATCATTTAACCTAACACTAATATTCATTCAAAAACTGGATAAGGCCAGTTATTATACTGTTTTTAGAAAGGGAATGTGTAAAATTAAGATGATAAAGAAGCAAAAAACAATGCTCACTGGCATTTACAAGAATAACTTCTATTACCTAAACATTGCAGCAAAAATTCATACCTATGTTTCTATGAATATAAACACTCTACTATTGACTTAAACACATATTACTTGAGTATTTAATATAAATAGTCAGAGATAAACACATTAAAAAAGTTGATGGAGTAACTGAAAAGGCCAAATTTTGCAAACTGTACACTTTAGTAAAAGCCAAGAAACTTTCTTTTAAATACAAGGAGCATCTAGTATTATGTCCACTTGAGGATTATGTACTCCAATGTCAGAAGGTTCATTACTCCTGCTAAGTGACATAGAAATTAATATTGGATTACATTCATTGATAGCTACAGATATTTTCCCTGGGTCTACTTCATGAAACACAAAAAGGAAGTCATTCTTAAGTTCTGTAAATTTACAAGGAATGTATAAAGATTTTTTGGAGTAAGAGTTTGCATCTTAAACTTCTTTAAAAACTCTATAAGTCTCTTCTAATTTATTAATAATAGAAAATATATTGCTAGAGATTTTTAAAAGAAACTGGACAGCATGGGGACTATACATTAAATAATAGTGGCAAATATATTAGAACAAAATAGACTGGCCAAGCACATAAAGAAGTCAGATAAAATGCAAATAGCTGCTACAATAACTAGTAGAACCTCAGCCATCAAACTAAAGAAAGATATTACTTATACTAAACTATTTAAATGGAAGGTTAATATATTCTGGCTCAAGCTATTTGAATTGATCTGTTATGCTCTTATATTTAAAGACTAATGCTCTAAAAAGTTTGGCAATAAAGCTAAAAAGGCTATTCTTATTAGTTACATAAAGGGAAAGAAGGCCTATTGGCTCCTTGACATTAAAACTAAAATTAAACAGGAGTTTTATAATCATTATATATGTTTTGACAAAGATAGGGATTTTCCACTAGCTCTCTATGGTGATAGAAACAATACTTCTAAGAAATAGAAGTTTAATTTTCTCTATCCAACTTCTAATAAGAAGCCTATAATGTTCAATGATAATGACAATTCATATGACTCTGATGAT
Organism: Termitomyces sp. DKA19; assembly: GCA_018851325.1. Taxonomy (NCBI): domain Eukaryota; kingdom Fungi; phylum Basidiomycota; class Agaricomycetes; order Agaricales; family Lyophyllaceae; genus Termitomyces; species Termitomyces sp. DKA19. The sequence continues at coordinate 19,776 of JABCKS010024895.1, read as the reverse complement.
ACTTTGCCCAATAAGGAGTCAAAGATCTTAGTGGAAGAGAACATCATCAATCCTGCTAAACCAAAGTTAGTAAAAAAGAAGCTAACTCAAAACTCTTCATCTCTGATATCAGAACCTCCACTAAAAAACCCTTCAAATTGTCCTACTGGCATGTTCTTAATAGCCAACTCTAAACCTATTACTGAAAGAAAGGGGGAACATGTGTTATAAGCACCTTCTAACAACATAGGTTCAGTGGGAGCACCATTAAGAAAAAAGAACAAATACATATAAAAGGTCATGATTAAGAATGCAGACTACTAAAGGGCTATCAATTTAGAGGAATGTTAAAAGGAGAAGTCAAGAACAAAGAAGTACATATATATGAAGAATGACCTTAAAGACTCTTGAAATGATGTCATATACTAGATGTTGCTAGACATACAGGCTTGTACAAATAACTCACAGATAAGCAATGCAAGTAAATTGTACAGAAGACTGGAGCCTGAGTCAAAGGAAAATATTTACTTTGCTAGGATATTTCAAAGTATATTGTCAAATGAAACTGTGCTGCTCAACATTACTAAGGTCTTCTCAGGTTCAAACAAAGAAAAATGGACTGCTATGCTCCAAGAGAAGATATAAAACCTAATCAAGAACAACATATTCAAAATTATATCTATACTAAAAGAAATATAGCCCATTATATTGGAATCAGTCTTTTATATAAAGTATAATAAGAGCAGCAATGTCAAACATTACAAAGCTCACATAGTCACTTGTAGCTTTATATAGAAGGAGGGAATTAATTACAAAGAGGTTTGGGCACTTATAGTAAATCTAAAATCTATCAGAATCATATTTGCACTAGTTATAAAGTATGATCTCAACTTTAACTAGATAAATGTAGCCACTGCTTATCTAAACAGTAAGTTAGAGGAGGAATTGTATATAACTCTAAAAGGCATTTTTATACCAGATAGATACTGCTGGAAGCTCAAACAATCAATCTATGGACTCAAATAAGCAGGAAGGACCTAGAACTTAACATTGAATAAGAAGCTCTGAGCTCTGAGTATAGCTATTGGCTACAGATAGAACATTCTTGTATATATTATGCAGTAGCTGAATCAGACCAAACTATTGGATTTGACTAGATATGTTATGAATACAAGATGTTATCTTATATAATATACTATTTACTTAAGTTAGGATTACTAATGCAATGAGTATAAGGATCTAAGGGTGCAATCCCCATAATATACCTCCCTTTGAGACTGAAACACTGGTCTATACCTAAGCAAGGAATAAACCCTCTAGAGATTTAGGTTCAACTCAGTCAGTGCAATGTTAGTTACAATTGTTAATGGTGGCAGCTCACTATGAGCTGCAGTATGCTTCTATAGATGTTTCCAATTGGAATCTATGCCAATAAAATAGTGGAGGCCCTTAGCCTCTAGTGACTCTAGAAATATGCACTCTTTGATATGTTTAAACATAAGACAATAATAATTATCTTTGGATATCTTTCTACTTATTCTATTGAGAGATAACTGAAGGTGTTTCATATTGCTCTAGGCATTCAATGCACTCATTGTCAACTGCTTTGAAGATATCAAATGAGATTATTAGCTGGTGGAACTGTTGTTTCAGGTAGACTATACCATTGGTTATGTGTGATCCATCTAGTCTGTTGGAATGTAGTTATGTAATAAAATGCCACAATACATCCTCATTAGAAAAGTTATGTGTCTGGTCATTAGGCACATGAACTTGACAGATATCAATGTAGGCCCCATGTTAAGCTGCTAAGGGCTGACTAGGAAAAGCAACATTATATATTGCTACAGTCTCCCAGTATATACCAGGTTATACCATAATAAATGCCATTTTCTGGACAACAGTAGTTTTTGCTGCACTGTTAGTGCACAATGCCTGACATAATACAAAGCCAAATAGAGTTTGCTAATACATTTAAAAGGCATAGTCAAAGGTAATCCCCTGCTATATACTTTCCAACCTGGGCTGGCTAAATATAAGTGCATATTATGTGAGCTGTTCAAAGTTGAATGATTTAGATGGATCAGATATACATATAATGTACAATATAGTCATTCTATCTTTCCTGATATACAAGAGGCACAATGAAATGTGCTATAGTTCTACTAGACCCAGGTTCTCTGCACTATAGATGGGATTCCTGAGATCCCAGAACTCACAATTGACTAACACTATCTATATGGTCTAATCATGCAGTCACACATTAAGCTATTGCACAAATAATTGCAGGGCAGTTATCATCATATATACAACTATATTAGCATGATAGAAAATGTACTCATGAGCAAAATACTTATAGAGTTGTTTCAGTTTAATATAGAGTGCATGACAGTCTATGTGGTGCAAACTTATAAACTATTGTAGTAGGCATTTTTGCTTACTGGCATGAATTATACTTGTAGGCAGCTGCAGAATTAGTATTGGCACCTATGAAAATAGTGTTTGTGTAGGATGAATAATATATACAATTGCCTAGTACTCTGTGGAAGTATGAATTGAGCTACTTAATGTTGAGCAGCCCTCTTACTTTCACCCTAAGTCCATTGGGGATTTATTCTTAGAAATTGTTTACTGTTCTATGAAGTTGGGCCACCTCCTGTTTGACTCTGTTTAGCTTCTTTTTAACATGCTTCTTATTCTATTATATATACTGAAAGCACTATGCAGATATTTTGCTCTCTTTTAATTCCTGTTTCTTCTTTGTTAAGGACTGCTCATAGCTGCTTTTCTCAGCACTGTCTCTAACTACCTTATCTTTATGCTTGTCTACTACAGTGGCCTTATTAATCTATCATACTGCTCTGCTGTCCTTAAGTTTTTATTGATTGATTTATTCCTATACTCATTGGAGCCTAACCCTATATTGGGTTCTACATAGTATGGAAGTCTATATATATACTCTGTCTATTTTATCTCTGTTTCTAGTGATGTGTAGTATGATGCCTGGAATCAGGCTATGTACTATATTATGCCTTTTAGGTGATGTAATCTAAATTATTGCTGTTAGTATGTATGCATATTCTCTTAATAGTAATGGGTTTACTTCATCTTCTTGGTTTTAGTGGTGCCACTGGTGGGCTTGGCCATATGTAGGTCTCTATAGGGCCTCTTAAATCTCCTCATGTTGTTGATATATTAGAATAGTACTCTAATTGGAGTTTTGTCACTGAGCAGTTTGCTTAGGGCATCTGGTCCTGTGCTGACAGTCTTTTTAGTCTTGCAACAGTGTCTGTCCTGTGCTTGACACTTGAGTATGTAATGCTTGACCAATTCAATTGCCTCATTTTATGTGTTGCACATCAGTGTATCTGATCTATTGATGCAATGCAGGTACTGATTTAGTGGGCAGTGGCCTGTTTGCAGCTGTATCAGGATCAACACTTGCCTCCTTGGCAGACTCTCTAAGATCTAGGTAGTGCTTGTCATCTTTGGTGCTTTCAGATTGATTGCTCTGAGTTTGGAAAATCTAGGCAATTTTTAGATGTGTTGTTCTACTTCCCTGTGCCATTGTTTCTTGTGCTCAGCCAAGACCACTGCTCTCCAGATTTTGAGAGGTTTCTGAAGGAATAGTAGCCCCTTAGTCTCTGTTTTATCACTCTTTGCTATGCATTTTGCCTCTTTGTCTGCTTGCTCATTGCCTGGGATGCCTCTGTGTTCTGGCATCCAGTATACTCCTATTCTGATGCATGAGTTGATTTTCCTGACCCTTTGGATCCTCTTCAAGACCTCATCCACCAGGTACCTCATGGTTCCTTGTCCTGCCATCTCCAGCACCTTTATTCTAGCCTGATTGTCTATACCTACTGATGCATCCCTTATTCCTCTTCCAATCCTCAGCTCCCTCTTCAACAGTTCTATCCCTAGCACCTGTCCTACACATTCTCCCTTGAAGACTGTGTGTTTCTTGTCTAACTCCAAATACTTCTGCAGCATCTTCACTTCCCTTCTGAATATCCTGTATAACACTGCTGCTGCTCCTATTTTCCCCCCATGTCCTGACCTGTCTGTGTATATCCTCACCTTCATCTCATTGCTCCCCTTCCTCTCCTTGGCCTCCTTTACTGACCTGTCAATCTTGACCTGTATTGGACATTCCCATTTGGGTGGTAGTTACACTATCTTGATGGTCTTTATTTCTCTTAGGTCTTCTCCCATTACTTTCATGATGAAGTGGAGGGGGGATCTGTATTGCCTAATAAACTTCACTGCTTATCTAGCTGACTTGTACAGTAGATATGTGTCTGGCATGATTGCAATCCTTGCTGCTGCCATAATGTATATCTTCTTGACCTTTATAGTAATTAGTAAAAGTCCTATGTATGCTTTGAGTATGTTAGTAGGTGTTGTCCTGAGTGCCCTGAGGATTTGTAGAGTGCTTGCTCTCTGTACTCTGCCCATCTTCTCCATGAACTCCCTTGACCCCTTCACCACTTTGCCATCTACCTTTATATCTGGCATGTACCACACATCTGCTACGTACATCATACTCAGCACCACCACTGCCTCATATAACCTTTTTGCAAAGACTCCCCTTATGCCCCTGTTGGTTTTTGCCATTCACTTGGTTTGCATTGCTATCACTGTTCCTTTACCCTGTGCATAGGCTGCATGCTCTTTGAACCTTAGCCCTTGGTCTATGATGACACCAAGGAACTTGTGTGACATCTCCACTTTGATGCATATGCCATCAATGGTTATTGTCAGTCTCTTTGCAGGTCTGCTCTTCCCTTACCCCTGCCCTTCTCTCATCTTTCTCCTGGAGAACCCCATTCCAATGAATTTCCTGACCTTATATATTGAATAGTGTTTCTTTGTCCATTTGCCTGCTTCTCTTGCCCTTCTCATCATGCCCTCTACTTTCCTCACTGCTTCCTCCATGTCCTCTCCTTCCACTGCCACATATGTGTCATCTGCAAAAGACCCTGCAAGCTCCCTCTCTGACTCTCTTGCCCCCTTGATCTGCCCCACATTGTAGAAATTATAGCACAGGCTGGATGTGTTGCACCACTGGTCCAGGCCACTCTCTACCAATAATATTCCCAAGATGTAGTCATCAAAGGTTATCACCATCTATCTTTCATCCAGCTTATGCTCAAACCATTTCACTACCTCTTTTGGTACTCCTTTCTTCCTCATATCTCTCAGCAATACCTCTGGCACTGTGTTTGGGAATGCTCTCTTCACATCTATGAATACTACCACCACCTCCTTCCCTTGCCTCCATGCATTCTTTATGAATGTGATTAGCATGTGCAGCAAGTCAGTTGTCAATCTGCCTGGGTCACCCTCCAAATTGGTATTTTGGTAGTATATTGGCTTTCTCTGCTAAGTAGGCTAGCTTTGTCTTAATATATGATGATAGGACTTTTGCAATCATATCAAGCAATGTAATTGGTTGGTCTGAGTTGGGATTGCTATAGTCCTCTCTCCCTGGCTTCCTCAGCACAACTGTCCAAAATGTCTTCTACCTCTCTGGGTAAATCTCCAACTCAAACATTGCATGGAAGATGGGGCCCAGGTATAGCACCAGCATGTATCTCATCTTCATTAGTATCACATTGGGGATCCCACTCAGCCCTGGCACTTTGTGTGGTTGTAACTTTGATATTGCCACATAAATTTCTTTGTTGGTAATTGGCATCCACTGGAAAGCTGATTCCACATCTTCCTCCTCAAGGGACTCTTCCACTCCTTGAGAGGCTTTGTAAAAGAATGCTTTTTAGAAGATCTTGGCTTTCTCTCTATTCTATACTACCTCCACCTCTCCACTCCCTGTTGCCCTCTTCAGTGCTGGCATCCTTGCTCTTCCCCTGTCCATTGGCATTACTGTTGCAAGGTTCTTTGCATCCCAGATTGTCTTTATATCAACTGACATCAGCCAGTCCTCTCAGTAGTGTCTCTTGGCTGTCTTTATAGCTTGGCTATAGTTGTTTTTTGCACATTTGAACTTATGTGCCAGGTGGTTTTCAATGCTAATCACCTTGTCTAACTCTTGCTCTCTTACTCTTGCCTACCTCCTCATTTCTGTTAGCTTGCTCATCCACCACCTCTTTGCATATGCTGACTCTCTCTTCTCTAGCACCACCTTCCCCACTGTCCTCCTCAGTGCTTTCATGACTTTCTCCAGTCTCTCCTCTACCTTCTCCCTTCTCATGATCCTTGACATCTCCACCCCCTCTAGCTGCTTCCTCAATTCCTCCTTGAACTCTTCCCAGTCCACCTTCCTGTAGTCCCTCCCCTTTTCCTCCATATTCCTTGGTATCTCTATCTTGTATGTTATGGTTATGGGAAAATGGTCTGTGTTCAGTGGTGTCTCACTGTGGAGTACATCACATCTGATAATGTGGTCTGCTAAACTGTGAGTGATATAAACATTGTCTAGCCTTGTGAGGTTCTTTGTACTCTTTGACTCCAAGGTTAGGACACCTGGTCTCAGTGCCATGGTCATTCTGTGCCTTGCCAGCATGGCTATGATCTCCTCTGCCATGTCTAAGCTCTGTCTTGTAAAGAGGTGGCTGTTTCTTGGGCTGTCCCACATTGGGTGATGGCAGTTGAAGTTGTCCACTCAAATGTTTGCACTGTTTTGTTCTCTCTGTCTGTGTCCTATAGTGCTTCTCAGGTAGAAGTCTAGTGCTTGCATGCTCCTGGCATGTTTGCTGTCATTATAGATGTTAAAGATGCATACCATATGTCCTTCACTTTCTAGGCTAATCCCAACTATGTCTATGCATTTCATATCTAAATACCTCCATGCATTGGTTGCTATCTTCCTATTCACCATCATGATTGCCCTTGTCTTGTGTGTAGCTTTCTCATTATATCCTATGGGGTATACCAGCCTCCATTTCTGTGTTGCTCTTGACTGTTTGTTAAAGTCAAAGTATGGTTCCTGCAAACATATTATGTCAACTTCATTTCCCAGTGTAAGGAGTACTGCTTGCTGAGCTGTCAGTGATTTGTTCATGTTCAGCTGCTAGATCTTCACCACCTGCCCCCTCTCTCCACTGTGGAACTCCACCATAACCTCTCCTGTGCTCATTGGGATAGTTGGGGCATTGTCTGTCAAGCCTTCTCTCTTATTGTGTCAAGTGACCTTATCAGGTCATTGAAGTTTTTATCCCACTCATATTCCCACACCAATCCTTGCCCCTGGCTTTGCTCTTCTTATATAGCCAATGGGCTGTCTGCCCACCTGAAGTTGTCCAGAGTAGTTTGTATACCTGTCTTTTCAGCTGTCTTGCCTTGGTCTCTGTCTTCTTTCCTTCCTCCTTCTGCATTCATTCCCCCTCTCTATCCTTGTGCCCCACCTGCTAGTTATCCTTGTCCAACCTTGATGGTGATTCCTCCTAGTGCTCCCCCCATTGATGTGTTCACTTGTCCCATCCTCCTCATCACATGCACTAGCTACTTGTCATTGACTCATGCCCATGTCCATGGTTTATTGGTGGGGAAGTACTTATACTTCATTTCTGGTATCCCACTGATGAGTCTGTCTTTTACTTCGGTGAACACTAGGCATGATCTTGCTGATGATGGGTAGTCATGTCTAATCCCCCTTGCTTTGCAGTTTATACAGCAAAATTTGGTGGGGTTGGTCTCCTTGCACTCCTTGGTCTTATAGTCCTTTGCACTGATTGTACAGGTGTCTCTTTCTTGTGAGCAGTTGTTAGCAAGGTGACCTTTGCCATACTTCTGGCACTTGATGCAATATTTGGGTTCTTGATCCAGCTTCCTCATTGTTACCCTTTTCCCCTCAATTACCAGTCCTTTGTATATGATGTTGTTTGCTCCCGCATCTGTTGCACATGAGAGTATGAGGTAAGCCACTTTTTGGTTTTCTCTTCTGGCCTATGGGGCTCTTGCCCATCTCACAGATATTAGTTCCCCTGGGTGGAGGTTGTTACCTGCTTTGATCACTGCCATTCCCTCTACTGCTACATCTTCCAGCATTACTAGTATAAATTCAATAAAGACATTGTGTACCCTGTCCTTTATTGTAGCTCCCACACCAAACTTGTCCAGGAAGGTCTTCCTGACATTGACCTTTGCAAGCCATTCCACTGCATCTATTGTGCTCAGTTCATAGAGGATGCCTCCATTCCTCAACTTTTAAGTAGAAATGAAATCTACCTGTGGTTCATCTTATCCTTGTACTCCCATTATGTCTCTTGCTATTTTTGCCTTCTCTATAAGCTCTTTCTCACTGAGCCCCATCTGTCATATTGTCAATGATGAGTTGCCTTGTCCTATTCTTGGCTTGGTGCATGACTTCCCAGTATTCAGCTCTGCCTACAGTGTCTGCAAAGGTTGTATTATTCCTTGTCACTCTCTGGTCCTTTCCTTCCCCCACTTCTGTCCTCCTTCCCTCCTTTGTTTCACCTTCCTCCATCCTCAATGTTTTCTAAGCCTGGTCTGCTATTTCCTTGATTGATTTCACTAATGTTTCTGCCAGGTTTTCTAGTATCTCTTGACATTCCTCCATGGCTTTCTCCACTGCCTCTGTCACTAACTTCTCTATTTCCCCTGCCTCCAATCATCTCCATCCCATATGCTATTACTCTCATTCCTTCCCTAACTTCTGTTGGGATTTTGCTCCTCCTCAAGAGTTGTAGTAGTGCATTTTTTAGCATGTCCCCTTTTATTGTGCCTGACATGTTGTCTAGGTGGCCATTGGTACTCAGCCATTCCTTGGCTTCTTCCTTGCTGCTTATGCCTCCTGTTTGCTTGACTGTGTCCTGCTCATTGGCCATGCTACATGTTGCCATCCCCTTTGTAGGTTGTTTTGGGCCCTATGGGGTAGTTTTGCTCCTAGGGCCTCCACTGTTTGCTGGCATGCTTTGGTGTTCTCTCTGGTAGCATGTGTGATTTTGGATGAGTTTATAGAGTGTAAAATTGCACTATGTACTTCTAATTTCTATACTACCACTGTCCCAGTGTTCTTCAAGTCTGTCAAACTTGCTTTCCCATAGTGAGCAGATGGTGGTAAGAGATCAAAAAGTGTTTTTTTGTCCTTAGGTTAATAGTTATCTTGACCATACTATACTAATGTGGAGAGCCTAGAATTGATATGACCTTCATGAATAAGAGTTGAGCTGGGTTAGGTCAAGTGGGAATGTCTCCAGGAAAGTCTATAGCTTCCAGTTTTAATACAGGAGGCTTGTGGCCTCAATGGTGCTTTACTAGCCCTATTATATCTAGGGCACTGACTGATCTTGCTACTCCTCTACTCCCTGCCACAAGTTGGGGCTTTGTTACTAGGTGGCTAGAAGGTACTGGTAGTGCTACACTGAAGCTGGTTGTCCCCACCTGCTGCTAGCTAGGTAAGTATAAGAGGTGCCTTACAGATGTGTTCCTGCTCAATTGCAGAGGCATCTGTCATAATATAGTTGTTGTATATCTTCTACAACTGATTTACAAGCAACATCTCCATACCTGCCATTCTACTTATGTCTGCAACTCAAAGCTGCATGGTTTGTATTATCTATGCCTGCAAGGGCTTCCTAGACAATGATGGCACTGCCAGTTGTGTCACTAACAGAGGTTATACTGCCATAGGCATTATTGCCCATATAACCTCTAACAACTATTGCTGTAGATATTTAGCCCTCTTAGGTTCACCAGTCACCTCTTTATATGCAAGGCCTTGCATTTCTCTGTTTGCTCAATCTGCTCTGGCACTATTACAAGCTGCTTCTTTATCAGCTCAATTTAGTTAAGCAGTCTTTTAATTATAACAACTGCCAGATTGTCTTGCAAGATTGCAGCTAAGATGCACACTGGTTGACCCACTCTCTCTAATTGCCAAACTAACACATTCTTTCCTAATTGCACTTAGAGTGCATGCTTTAGCATTACAGGCCTTAGTGGTGGCAATGGTTGTGCTACTATACCTACATACAAATGTTATGCTAGGTGCCCATAGCACCCATTATTGCTAACCTCTATATAGTTTTGAGGCAGCATATAAGCTACTCCCTCTTCTTGCTGTACAGTACCTAGTATAGTGTTCAATAGGGAAATAGCTTCTCATATCCTAGATATAGTATATTTTCCACATTTAGATGTTACTGCCTATAGCTCTATTGATGTTAATATTGACTTTATGGCCTCATTGTCTGATAATGCTACTATTAATCTTGCATAGGTCCTCCTCCCCTTCAGAGCTAACAGAGCTCTGTCTGGGCTAAGCAGAGCCTTAAGAGGCTATCTTTCTCTCTACTGAAATCAATGTACATTGTGTGTTGTACAATGATAAACAGGGAGACAAAAATTCTTCTAACTCTGTAAGTGACTAAATAATCACAAAGTCTGATCACTTGACTAGATATAGTCACCACCACCCTCATAAAACATTATCAGTGCATCATGCCAGTTCCTATGAGTGCCTTATACTTTGTAACTTTAGATATCTATTTAACACTGTAAAATCCTTGCAGTTTGACAGTAGTTTCCAGATAGTGTCACTTAGACTTCACTATACCTGGAATTTGAGGTGCCCCTTCTTAGTCTATCTATGACCTATAAAGTCATCTACAAACTACTCATAGTCATTAGCCATGCCAGAATCATAAGGTTCTAGTGTTGTGTAATTTAGTAAGAGTGCATTATTGTTCACTATATAGGGTTACAGCAGTGACACATGAAACTTTGGCTTAATTCATTGTGCTTACAATGCCACTGGCAACTCAAGCATGTAATTTGATGAACTGGGCTCAGCCTCTAGTACCTTGTACAGTCCCACCTATTTGGGATACAACTTAGTGGCTTTGCTACTAAGCAATGCCAAGTTCTTCATCAATAAATACAGCAAGTTACTTTTGGCAATATTTAGCTCTCTGCTATGGCAGTTATTTGCCTGATATGTCTGCAAAATGCAAGTCTCTATATTTGCATCATGTGCATCATCTAAATTCCTCAGCATGGTCTGTGCAAAGTCTCTAATCCTCTTGTAAATTAGTTTGTCACTAGAAGGTTCCTTGACTATAGATGGTATATAGCCACTATTCAATTTGAAGAGTGCATATTCCATGGTCTCCAACATACTTATATTAATTGTGAATTTAACTATAGGAATACAATCCACCCAGTCCCTTTGATTAGGCCAAACAAATGCTCTGAAGATCTATACAACATTTCAATTTGTGCACTCTGTCTGACCATCTATCTGAGGGTGAAATGATGTTGATATGAGCAACTTCACACTCATTAGTTTATGGAGCTCCCTCCATTATTTGAAGGTAAATCTTAAGTCTTGATCACTCACAATTAAGCTAGGCAGGCCATGTGGTCTAACTATTTTTCTGAAATATATCTATAATAGCTCCAACACCTTTACCATTGTAGTCACAGGTATTGGGCAGACTATACTAGTCATGCAGTAGTGTCCTCCAGCATATGGTCAAATATGCTCCCTTTCAGATTGATAGAGTTGTACCCTATCAAAAAACTTAAACTAAACTCTTAAGGAGTTATCTATAAGATAGTTGAGGCATTTATACATATGATCTATATAGATCCTGACCACTTTGTTTATGCCTGATATGCTAACATACAGCTTATAAGGGCAAAGCATAAACTATGCCCTTGAAATTTGAGACAATGGCTCTTCCACCCTGGCTTCTTGATGCATGTAAGGTGGAGCTTGGAGAAGCAGTATCTCTAGTCAGTAACTATGAGGTCTCTGATTGTTTTGACAATCTTGTCTATTATGGTTGTCTCTACAATAACCCTGTCCTCAGTCACTCTGATAGTCCTCTTCACCATTTCCATCCTCTAGATCCTTGTCTAGTTCTCTGGTTATTGCAACAAACTGTTGCCTTATGTCCTCAATTGGCATAACTCCTTCACACCCTTCAAATGCTACTCCTTGGTTGTTTATTGTTGACTTTCTATAATCTTGCAAATCCTTGTTGCAGATGCATTGATAGTTAATATGCTTATTTTAGTTATCTACTAAATGGACATATTTTGCCATATGTTGCAATGCAGGTACTCTTTCTAGTATATGACCTTTATATTCTTTCTTAATAGTGACATATTGATGAGGTGTCCTTAGCTTTTACAGATCTTGCACATGACTCTTATCTATAGCCAGTTTGGATGTCATTGTCTCAACCTCAGACAATGTCTACAGGGGCACTCCAATAGTACAGGCTTGTTATTATACAGCATTTTACTGCCTTATAAAGTCTTGCCAGGACTCATTTACTTGTTGCAGTGCAGTCAAAATATCTATTGCTTTTACAATGCCAGGCACTTGTTGACATACTACTGTATTATAATCTACTGACCTGGTTAGCATTATGGTTGATATTGCTATTCCCTAGGCTGCCTTGCACTTTAGATACTCAATGAGCTCCAGCTAAAAAATCTGAGTAAAAAGTTTAATATATTTAGTCAAATCAACCCTAAATACATGCTGGCCTCTATGAGCTAGTAGCTGTAGGTGCTTTACTATGTAAAGCTGTAGATGCTTTTGTATTATTTCTTTTGAGACCACTGGATAACAGTCCAAAATCAGCTACAGCTAAAGAAATAAGGTCAATAGCACTTTATTTTCTTCTTTCTTATCCAAGAAATCAAGTTCAGACTCAAGGTTCCAAACTTTCCCAAGGCTCTTTTGCCTCTCCTCTGGCTCTCTATCCCTCTTTTCTATTCTTTTGGTCCATTAAGGCAACTTTATTGCCTGTTTCAAATTCTCTCCCTGCAATTCTGGATTCACTCCTTAATACTGTATTGTCTGATTCCCCACCTCTTTCTGCCCTTCTATCCTAAGCTTAGCCCCTTGTTCAGGCTACAACATCTAAAAAAGTGTACTGTATACTAGTACATTACTCTATGTCATGTCCAGATAGTAGATGGCCTTGCCCATAGTTCCTATAGGAGGCATACTACTCTTGAGCAAAGCCAGTTAGAGCAGTGATGGCAGTTGTATTGTCAGAAGCAATGTTTTAGACACATACAATTTATTTCCTGGTCTAGAACTAGGATTGATTATTGTCCTTATCTATACCAAAAATAGTCCACTAGACACTCCAAAGCTCTTGCTGAGATTGTGAGGCACCTTTTATTCCTATTTTGGTGAGGGTTGGTATATAAATGCTGAAGGTGTTGCACTGTCCTGAAGTCTATTGTCTAGTTTTATAAGGCCAGGTGGCAGATTGCCTGAGTTTGCTATATGTATATATATTAATATGGCTGAGATAGAATTAAATGCAGATAAAGTTTTGATAGTTGTTGTCTAGAATAGTAACTAGAGCTAGAGTCTAAAGCTAATAGCAGAAAATTCAAAAAGATGTAGCTGTTGACTATAAATAGAACACTCTTGCATATATCATATAGTAGCTGAATCAGACCAAATTATTGGATTAAACTAGATATGTTGTGAATAAAAGATGTTATCTTACATAATATACTATTTACTCAAGTTAGCATCGCTAATGCAATAAGTATAAGGATCTGAGGGTGCAACTATTATATTTGATTTTATATACCTGAATGCAGAAATCTTCCTTTATATTTATAGAAAGGGGGAGGAATTATGCTTTCTTATAATATACATTGATGACTTGATTCTTGCAGTCAACTCATGCCTCCTGATGAATTCCATTAAGAAGAAGTTGTCTAAAACCTTTGAAATGTAAGACTTAAGAGCAGTAATATATATATTAGACATCAGACATCAGACATGGTCACCTAAATTGCTCTATTTCAATTTCTTAGGAGCAGCACATAAAGTCTGTAGTTGAATACTGCAGCATGGATGGTTCAAAGCCCATCTGGATTCTAATAGTTTTGAGTTTAAGACTCACCATTAATGATTCCAAAGATAATGCCATTATTTTTAAAAGCAAAATCAAAGGCAAGCAAATATTATACTCTAGTATTATTGGCTCCTTAATGTATGCAATGATGGGCATGTGACCAGACATAGCCTATATAGTGAGAGTGCTCAGTTATTATAACTCAAACCCAAAATGCTATCACTGAGTTGCAGCAAAGAGAGTCTTACAGTACTTGAACACAACCAGTAAAATGAAACTGAAATTTGACAGCAATAATATTGGCATGGATATGTTGTTCCATAGTTATTCTAATGCAGATTGGTCCAGCAATCTGAATACTTCAAGGTCTACCTCTGAATATGTCTTTATTGCCACTCAAGACACTATTGGTCAGGCAAGCAAATGCTAAACAATGATATTGTTGTCATCTATGAAATCTAAGTATATAGGATTGTGTTATACTGGGCAACATCTGACTTGGCTACAAAATTTCTTCAAAGATATCAAATGACCACAACACAAATCCTCTAAGCTTCTATATGACAACCAAGCTGCTATTATTCTTATAAAGAAAGCTTAGTATTGTTCTCAAACAAAACACATGTAATAAAAGTACCACTACCTCTAAGAAGACCTTATGTCCAAAAAGACAGACCACCATTCACTATGTACCTATAGAGGATATAGTAGCCAACATATTCACAAAACCACTAGAATATAAAAAGCATTGGAAATTCACAAAAGTATTAGGATTGCAACTCCACATAAGTGAGAGTGTCAAAGGATAGATGTGTCAATATTCAATGTGTCCTTATAACAACCAATCATATTATATATAGTTGCTTACTAGTCACTCTAAATACATTTTTTAATTAGATTACACCTCAGTTCATTTACTCTACAAGTGCTATACTGTGGTATGTATATTCTCTAATTATTGTATTAATAACTTACTTATATATTTAGTTCTCCCTCTTAGGTCTAGGTAATTGATATACAGTTTAGTACTGAGTTCTCCTTTCTAGGTATAGCCATTATCTTGCTTGAACTCTAGCTCTGAAAGGTACATTGGCATTTACACTAGCACCTGTAACCTCTATCTTCATACTAAACTTTGTCATCAGTCACCTATAGCCTAATTTACCCTCTTCCAACTCCTACTAGCCACTAAACCATTGCTTCAGTGGACTTTATTGTTGAACTTTCAGATATAATTATTAGATATGATGCAATTATAGTGATGGTAGATTTATAGAAAGCAAGCTCACTTCATCTCTACTTATGCCATCTGCTCTGCTCTTAGAGCAGCCAGTCTGTTTTAGAAAAATGTTTAGTAGACTTTATTGTCAAACTTCTATATACTTATAAGTATAATGCAATTATAGTGGTGGTAGATCTTTATTCATCTCTACTTATACCACCTAGTCTGCTCTTAAAGCAGCCAGTCTATATTAGAAGAATGTTTGAAAGCTCCATGGTCTCTGAGATATATATGTTTTTAGATTGAGGCCTTCAGTGTGTAGTAGAATTTATCTAGGAGCTGTACTACCTACTTAGAGTCAAGCTCTACACAACCACAGCTATAATCCTCAGTCAGATAAACAGACAGAATAGGTTAACTAAGATCTGAAATAGTATAAAGACTGTTCTATAATAAGAGATAGAATTATTGAGATAGCTCTTGCTAGATGCTGAGTTTTTGTATAACAACTATCTTCACTCTTTCATACAGATGACACCTATATATGGGTTTCAAGCTTTAGGCATAACCTTCAGAGAATGACTTAGTGAGTGAGTTTGTGGATAAAATAGAGACAGCACAGGATGAGGCAAAAGGAGCATTAGTAAAGGCAAAGGAGGATATGGCATAGCATTATAATTAACAATAGACACAAGCCCCTATATACAAGCCTGGAGATTGTGTCTATCTGGACAGTTTAGATATAAAGACAATTATAACTATCTTAAAAGCTATTCTATTGACACATTGTGCTATTTATTGTGGAAAGACAGGTAGGGCTATTAGTTTATTGGTTGAAACTTGCAGGTCTGTATCAGTTGCATCTAGTCTTTAACAACTGTTAAACTATTTCCAGTTTCAGAGGATTCCATTCCTAACTGGCACTCAAAGCCATTGCCACCACCCATACTGGTTGATAATCAGGAGGAGTATATGGTAGAGGAAATGCTAGACAGTAGAGTGTTTTAGAGGAAGTTACAGTTCAAGTGACATGAAAGGGATATAGCATTAAGAATATTTCTTAGGAACTATAAGGAAATATATATACACTAGCTCTGATTTAGGACTTTTACTGTAGATGCCTCAATGCTCCAAAGGCAATTTAAGGCATCTACCTCATTTCTATAGCAGATCAAGCAATTTATAACTTCTTCTATCTAGTGCATTAAGAGAATACATTCTAGAGCAAGGATGATGTTAGAGGACTGTCTAAGTCAGACCCTATGCTTGTTTCTTTTATTCTAAGCTGTCATTACATCTCTATCTTTCCATCTTCAAATGACAAGTACTTTGAAACTGGGACTATTCAACAGTGCTATTTTAGAGTGGCTACACTTCAGAAGGCTGGTGATTAGAAGGCTGGAGATGAAGGCCAATTAAAATCAACTTCTATTCTGGGATTGGACATTGGACTTGGTGTTATGTAGTGTTTTTCATAGAAGCTCTCGAATCAATTTTCTAAACACTGACATTACAAATTCTTAGACTTGTTGTTTTTGGATTTCCTTCTGCCAAATGAGTAGTTAGACCTCTAGAACTTCTTATAAACATTGAATATACTTTGGACTTTTCTCTGCTAGTTATGTGGCATATTGAAAATTCTCAGACTTGTTCTCTTTGAATCTCTCTCTACTAGGTGAGTAATTAGACCTGTAGAAACTCTTATAGACAATGAATATACTTTAAATTTTCTTTGCTAGTTGTGTGACTAAGCCACAGCCTTCAAAGGTTACCCTTATAAGTTGCTTCTAATATAAACTAAGAGTGAGCTAATTTCCATATACATCTATATAATATTAAACTGACTATACATTAATTAATTACTTATAAACATTTATATTATATAAATAGAGAATATTGTCACTTCTAATATAGGTTGAAGATCATTACTTATAGACATCTGTGTTATATAGATAATTTAGTATTGGATTTCAATAGATTATAAGTATTTGCTAGTTTATATATTACACAGTGTGAAATCTTTAAAATTCAATATCTCTCTTATTTTTATAACTAGACTGACTGTTCAGATAATATTCATATACAACTCATGAAAAATTTCTTCTCTACAATCTTTATGAGTTTTTCTGTGAGACAATAAAACATATCTACCCAGAATACAAATTTCTTTATAATAATGGCTACTACCACCTCAAGTCCTAATGCATGACAAATTACTAAGATATATAAGGTTGATAATAATGCAATAAACTTCTTTATATTGCCAGTTAAAAAAATCACTACAGTCTGGACAGAGTATGTCTTACATAAAGACAACAGGAAGTGGAGTGAACGGTCCTATAATATGAATGTGGCATTATCAACAGTTTAATTAAGGAAGTATGTGTTTAGGCAACCTCTGTCCCTACATCTAACATATAAACCTATAGGCTTACTGAGCTTGGACAAATAATAACTGCCTAGTGATAATGTATTCCTATGTTGCCTAGCTACTATACAGGAAAAAGACTTAAAAGCACAACAACCAGATGGGGTATCTGACAGTAGAAATCAATGTGTAAGGGCAAGTTGGTAACTATCCCAGATAACAAGAGCTAATGGATAAGGTAGGAAAAGAACAAGTAAAGGAGAAGTTTCTATTGCTAGGCAAAGTTGCTAGTTAGTAGAAAAGGGTTATTAAGTTGCTAAGAGAACAAAAAGGAGGAAAAATAAAGACAAAAAGGTTGCTAGTAGAGATTACTAAGAAAGGGAGCAGTGATGAATTGGTAAGAAATAATGACCTAGCAATAGGAAGGGCATTGGTAAGGAAGTAAGTAAGAGGTTGATAAGATAAGGAAGAAATGGAAGAAATAAAGGATAAAGACAAATGGATTACTAAGAAGGAGGATATTAATGGATAAATTGTTAAGATCAGTAAAAGCTTAGTAAAAGAAGAAAGATTAATGAGAAAAAGGTGGGAAGGGCTGTTATAAAATGGAGGCAAAGACACAATACCAATTGCTAGCCATAGTTGCTAGTTGTTATTATGTTTATTAGTGTTAGAATGAAGATATCATTTACCAAAATGTCAAAAATGTATACTGAGTGTCAATATAATTACTAAGAGTTCAAGGTGTACATATAAAATGTCAAGAAAATCTATATAATAAGTGTTGAGAAAATCTGCATACTAAATGTTGAGGTCTATAAAATCATATATATTTGTAAGGATTTCAGAAAGACAATAGAAATAGAAGATAAGAAATAGTCATATATCTTTAAGTAGATATGTCTAGAAAAGTAAATTGCCAATGTTACTATATAATATCACTAGTAATTGGTGCTAAAGCTAAGGTCTTAATTATATCTTTCTAGGTTAAGGGCTAGGCTTTATATAGAAAGACTCATGATCAGTAGGTCTCATATTTGCTAAAATCTTATACAAATAGTTACATTGTTCCAGACCTATAAGCTAAACTATATATGTTAGGTCACATGACTTGTGCATAACTTGCAAAAACAGAATTAAAAAAATACAAAGTTTTATACTATGGCAAAGTCAGGTACTGCCTAAGATAAGATAGTTGAAGATGTTAGTAGCTGTGTTCAGTAATGAATGGGTCTTATCAGTGTGCTCCTGTAAGTCTGACTTACATTAGCTGACTTTATGCTATAGATATCAGATCTTATGAACACCTTTCTTATTATCATTAATCATTATCTCTGACCAACACTATACTGCTTATCAAATATACACTGTTCCAATTTGCATACACATACTTGCCAACTTTGAGTGTACATACAGGTGTATAGGCTTTTACTTTTTTTCTGAATTTTAAATGGTGTATATAGTTAATACATTGATAATGACCAATTTTTACTGAAATTTTCTATTATTAGATTATCCACTATACAGAGTTGCCTCAGCTTGTGGGAGCAACCACTGGAGACTGTGACTTAGTCAAACAACTAGCAGAGAGATCCAAAATATATCCAATGTTTATAGGAAGTTCTAAAGGTTTAATTACACATCTAGCAGAGGGAGATTTAAAGGAAATAAGTCTAAAGACTTTTCATGCCAGTATTTGGAACATTAAATCTAGAGCTTCTTGAATAAAGACACTACATAACACTAAGTCTAGTGTCCAATTCCAAAATGGAAGTTCATTGTAATTGGCTTTGATCTCCAGCCTTCTAAAGTGTAGCTACTTCAAATGACCACTATTAGATAGTTCTAGTTTGAAAGTACTTGTCACTTAAAAATGGAAAAATGAGGATACAACAACTGCTTGAAATGAGAGAAACAAGAATAAGGTCTAACTTGGACAGTTCTCTGACACAGCTTGTATCATTATTGGTATTATAGTAACACTATTTATTGGACAACTGCAAATAGAGATTTTTTTATATCTTAGACATTACTAGCAAAGGGTTATTAAGTGATCTCTCTGCCTTATTGTGGTACCTTGTTAGAATAGGAGAGATTCTAATGGATCTTGAACAATGACACTATGTTTTTAAATACATATATTAAAATTTTTTCAATGCATACATTGACTAGATGTCTCTATAGAGTCTTGATTGAGTGCTCCTAAAAATGTGCTCCTACAAACTTGTTGTATTATTAGTTAAAAGATCTATTGATCCTTATTCTACTCTATTGTCTTCACTGTAAGGGCAACCTTTAGAGGCTGGGACTCAAATCACATAGCTGGCAAAGGGAAATCCAAAGTCTATTCAGAGCTATACTATATCTACAGATCTGGCTATATA